>SJVG01000218.1:0-47479 GCA_034774675.1 Scedosporium minutisporum
GGGGGAGGTTCGTGGACGGGGATAGGGGTGGGAATGGAAGAGAAGGGGAGAGACTTACGTGAAGGGCTTAGTGGTGTCGACGGTCTTGCCCTTGCCGTAGAAGTCGGTGTTGCCCAATCGGTACGGATTGTAGTCGCAGCCGTTTGCGTCGCAGCCACCGTTGAATCGGTCCTCGGAGTAGGTACCGCCGCAGGTGTCGTCCTTGCAGACGTGGTAGTTGTTGTTCTCGCAGGCGTGAGGGGTGAGGGCGTACGAGTAGGCGTTGGACTCCCTGTTTCGAGCAGGTTAGCAATTTCGTATTGAGGAAAAAGTGAGATATAAACGTGAAGATAGGGACACATACCAGACGTCGATCTCAGCGCAGCAGGATCCCATGGATCCGACACCAGCCTGGTCATCGGTATCAGAAGCCTCCCAGCCCTCGATGTTACCCTGTTCGGAATCGAGTTAGTTACGGCTGGCCACCTTAACGAGAGAGCTTCTTTTTGTCTAGAACGTACCTTTCCGTTGATAAACTTGAGGTCACGAGCACACTGAGCATCACAGTAACCGACACCATACTTAGCGCCAGCAGCGTTGTTCGACTCATCAGAGAGACCACCGTCCTCCTTCATAGGCACGAAGTAGAGAGCAGAGTTCATGCCACACTCAACCTGCGAAAGATCGACATCGAAAGCAAACTCATTATTCAAGAGCGTAAACATAGCATACTTGGAGTCGCTGGCCATAAGATAGACACGCGAGCCAACGTTGGCACCATACTCATGCTCAGTGACGAACTTGAGGGTAAGAGCATTACCACTAGTGGTGATGCCGTAGGTACCCGGGTAGTCAGCACCCTCAACAGCGCAGTTCTTAGCGCAGTCATCGGCGTTGGAGCAAAGGTCAGTCCACTTGTTGCCGTCGTAGCAGTTATCGTAGCCGTCTACGCCGTGGACCCAGCGCCAGTTGGCGTCGATGACGACCTCGCCGTTGACGTTGGAGCAGCTGCCGGGGGCGGTACATTTTTGCCAGGTGAGCTTGGGGTGGCTTTCGGATTGCTCGGTGCCGACCTGCTGGGCTAGGGCTGTGGTCAGGAGGGCGAGACCGGAGGCAAGGACACGCTTCATTTTGAGTGAATGTGTGTGGAATTTGTTGAGAAAAGAATGTGAGGAGGGAATCCAAGAGTAGCTCAGTGAGAAGGAAGGGACCTAGCGATGGGAAGCCTAGCTGGAGAGAAGGGTTGGATTGGGCACAGACGAGGAAGAGAGAGCGGGTTGGTCTAGGACGGGAAGATCACGATGTCTTATATCTCTGGTGAGCTACGTAGGGGCAGGAAGAGATTCTTCCCCCAAGTTATCTTGCATTTACCTGCATAGCAATACCCAAATCCCGGGGGCGATATTGTATTCCGACGGAGTAGATAGACACATGACGGGAATCTTTCAGAGGTTCGACATTAACAAGCTAAGAATGGACAGTCCTCTCCGAGACGTGATGTGTCAGATCCGTAATCTGAATGCCGCTGCGTAGAGGAGCCTCGAGACCTGGGTAATTAACACTCATCTATCTCACGAGAAGTCTTAGATGAAGCAGGGCAGTGACCATGGGCCAGCATCTCACATGGACTATGCTCAAGTTGGAAAGAGCTTGTTGATGAAAAACGGATCATCTAACCCGTGAGCCGTCGGACGGAGCGGTATTCCCAGAGGTTGCAAAGGGAAAATGCAGCTTCTAAAGTAAAGTGGATCCTCCATTAGGATAGATAGTGGTGATCAGATCTGGAGAGAGAGATTGTGGGCACTCAGTGGGGAAATCAAGATGTCGTATGGGAGGAAGTGGTGAGTTCTCCGCGCAGGAACTAGGGCAGGGCCGTGAAAGGGGACTTTCATTCCCCGTATTATGCCCTGACATGATAGGGGTGGAGATTGCGGTTTGTAAACAACCACGGGGAGACGGAGTGGAAGGGCAAGTAGAGAGAGGAAGAGAAACGGAAGTGTTGTAAGCCAAGGCATTTAGACAGCATCGGCAACATTGGGCAAAGTAAATAAAAATAAGGGGAAAATAATAATAAAAAGAGACCCAAGAAGACGAGGGGGTGTGGCGGGAACATGGTGATCATCCCTGAATGTGGTTGTTTATCTCGATCCATGGATCGTTATCACCGCCCAGTGTTTGCAGTAGACTAACTAAACGGGGCACGTGGCGTAGGTTGAGCGATTGGGGCATGTGGCGCCAAGAGACGGGAGTAGAGTAGCCCGACATTAGAGGCATTGGAGGAGGAGAAGCCGGGGCGGGTTCGGTTCCTGTTCGGCGGCCGGCCATGGTCATCAGGTCCCTTCCGGAATAGTTCGATAGGAGTGGTCCGGTTGGGGTAAGCAAGATTGGCCTTCCGTGGAGGCCTTGGTAACTCCATGAAGAAAAGAGAAAGCTCCCCAGTCGGGAGGGTTGCTCGATCAGACGAGTCCTGAATGCGCCAAGCCAATCGACCATCTAGGGCCGTGTCTGGCATTTACTGGCTCTGGGCGTGGGTCACTTAACCCTCCAGTCCTTCGAGCAAAAAGCGAAGACCCGTCAGGAATTGAATCGGGGCTAGTGTTGGGCGCGACCATGACGGAGGAGGATCAATGCTAGACGGTCGAGGCTTTAGATTTGGGTTGGATGGACTGATCAATTGATGTCTCTCCTGGTCCAGTCGGAGCATCCCGAAGCACTTACTCTAGGAACACTTCTTGGGGCCGTATCCTCATGATGTCCATCCCTCAATAGTTCTGGACCTGAGCCGGGTCGACAAAGATAGACGTACCATTCCCAGACGCCCCTCACGAGCCGACTGGGCTGACATCCTCCAGGCCTCTCGATTGTCGAGAGATGGTCTGCCCTGGATAAGCAGTCATCCATAGAATCTGTCAATCGATTCTGTCCGCAATTGGAACGCAGTGCCAGAGCGGGATGAGCTCTGCCATGAGCGATTTTTGCCTCACCACTTCCATAACACTCGACGGCTCTGCAGTAATGCGGGTGTGAGTAGCAGATGTGGTCTTGTTTTTGCGAGGTCCACCAAGAGACGGGATGAAATTGAGATAAAAGCGGGCTGAGACCCATCGAGAGTGTCAATGCTGTGTACTTGTTTGGTAGATGTGAGACGGCCTGGCTGTTGGGTATGCAGCCTATTCGGCTGATAGGACAGCCCGAAACGCTCCAGCAATGAATCCAACCCTAAGTCTTTCCACCCAGACCAGGCGAGCGGAAAGGGCAAACAAGCAAGCAAGCAAGAAGCCACCACAAGTCGTCCTTAAACTGCGGCTGAAATACCACGCAAAATCGTGAGAGAGTTTCGAGGTTTTGCAACGGTTGGATGGATTGCGCAAGCTGGGCCTCAGTCGCCCTTGGTTCCCTCCGGCCTGTGCTCGTCCTAGACCGTGGGCTGCGTAGCTCTTCGGGAGCTAGAGCAGAGAGGCAGTCCCTTCCCTTGAGACATCTTGGCCTGGCTTGGCAGGTTCGTGGGGAATTCCTCGTCTGGGGTGCATGGCTGCGGAATGCGGACGTCGTTAGCAAGCGGGGCGTCTGAAGGGGGCTGAGCAAAATCTGGTCGACAAAGAGTGGGAAGAAGGAAAGAAATTTCTATGCGTTGAAAGTAAAAACGCTGGGCGCCAAGCCGGTCTTTATTGTCGTCAGGGTTTTCCTCTGGGGCGCGGAAAAAGGATGAAGCAAATGCCGTGTCTCTTGTGTGTCCGTCTCTTCGTGCCTCCGGAGGACAGCTTCCGGCGTACTTTTATTTTTCTCCACTCTACTTTCCGGCTGGTTTAGCTTTAATATCAAAGCGTGCCATATTCCAATTTTTTTCAAATTTATGGGCATCTCCTCGCAATCCCTCGATCTTTCGGTTCTTCCTAGTTTGGTGACAAGTCATGGGTGTTGTCAGACTGGTGGCCTCTCAATGAAGATTGATTAATATCGGCGCCGATGGAGGCTCTGGATCTAGGAACAGCGCGCATCAATCACTTGAGCCCCATAACTTATAGGCTATGTTATCGAGCCGAATTAACATTGATGCCTGGCGATAATGCCGTATTTACCAGCAGCTTGGCGGTGTCGGCGGATCTGGCTCGCCTGGCAGCTTCTTCCCCGACAAGGTTAACCCCCGGAGTGGGACACTCACGCGCAGACAAATCACATAATAAAATAGAAAGTGCGACAAGTTTACTTAAAAGGTATTATCTCGGGGGCTGTACATCAAAATCAAATACATCTGTGTGAGCGTCGCATTGGTATTGCAGCTCCCAATGAATTTTCACTCTGGCGAAGCAACAACAGATGACAAGAGCTGGAAGTATTACAGGACACCCATGTATCACTCAGAGTCTGGACACGCACCAACGATGGATATTCAGCAAACCTTTTGCCCCAAAAGTCTCCCTCTACGGGGGAGAAGAGGGGACCTAGAGTATTAGGGGGATAACAAAGCGTAAGTTGACCCAAAAGGCTGGAAAATCGTATGGAATAATCATCCAGTTGTTCTGTCAGCTTTTCCGGGGGACGGTTGTCACATGGGCTTTTGCGAGATGTAAAGAACATCTCGGGCTCTGAGGCTCGTCCCGCAAGATCGAGGCATGATGCGTCCGGTGTGATTTGTTTCCCCTGGGGACAGACAACCGTCTGGAGGCACTTTAGCCCTTTACCCATTCAAATGAAGGACAAACTAATTCGTCTCATCGTAACATGACTTATAAGCATCTCATTAAAACGAGACCCTAGAAAACTTCTCTCTTCTCTGTCCGTAGTATCGACGAGAGAGAACCCTTCCTCAACCAGTCTGGGAATCTGGCTCGAGGCGCTCCCATGAGCCAAGTTCATAATCATCCTCATCCATCACCACGTCATCACACTCCGCCGCCCCACAGATGGCAGCGATGCGAAGAAGGTCCCAAGAGAGCTTCAAGAACTCGAAGCTTGGGAAATCCTCCGGGTCGCCAGCGCGAAGGACAAATGTCTGGCCCGTTTCAATTGGGAGCCCGCTCTCTCTGCGGGCAAAACCTTTTTCTCCCCAGGCCGTGTTATCCGAGAGGCCTGCAATAGCCAGGATATTGTCCACAGAGATCGCCTGGCCAGGTTCGTGTAGCCATGTATAAGGCCTCAGAGCGTTTTTCTTTAGCCAGTGAAACTGGACGACAATGGTTGATAAACCGGAGCAAGTTGGAGAGAAGCTCACGCCGGACTTCGAGGTCGGTGATATAGTCCAGGACGGGCTCAGTCTGAACGTCATCGGAAAGAATGGCCTGTAGTGAGTCACCGCTTCTCAAGTAAACCTCGCGTAATCTCTGACATGCTTCATCGCCAAGGAGAGAGTCGAACGACTCTCCTCCTAGAATGGGGGAGAATCCTGGAACGGGAGAGGACGTATCCATATCAGAGCTGTAAAACAGCTATTATTAGTATGATCAAAATTATGAGAAGAAGCTAATAGTATGGGGACAAACTGTTGATGAGACATGATTGAAGTTGGTTAGTAGGAATTGTCAGAAGAAATGGCTCTAGGTCCACTCTGGAAGAGGGTGATGAGGAGGATGAAACTGAGGAAGGCGGTGACAAGAGGGAAGCTGTAGTAAAAGGGAGGGAGGGATGTACAAGCTCCGGGGAGGCCTCATCCAAGGAAGATGGACAGATACGCATGAGGGCAAGTCAAGGAAGAAATAGAAGTTTCCAGACACTCTAGAAAGCACCACAGATGGAATTGTAGTCCCATAGACAACCTAACTCGATGAAATAGGGAAGAGGAGGTGCAGATTTGATAAAATTGGCATGATGTGAGCAGAAAAGTATATCTCTCGATCCTTTGTAAATTTAAATTACATTCACCTTCTAATAATGAATCATCTTATGACTTAGAAAGGCATCAAATAATTTTGTATCTTTGGCAGAGATATCGTGAGGTGGAGGAGTTCAATGTCAAAGGTCTTTTGGGGAGAGGGACATGGAGTCAGGGAGTTTGTAGGACCTATCTTGCCATAGCCCCGAGGGCTTTGAAAGGCAGCATGACTGGCAGATCACCACGAAGCCATCAATGCCATTGAGATTTCCTGTCGTCTAACGGCGGCAAGGCAGTCAAGATCCTTACCTTCTCTCAAGACACCTAGAGTAACCCCACTGTCCTTAGCCCAACTGCGTAGCATCCCTCCAGAAATATACCGCGAGTTGCCTCCCGAATTTCTCGAACCACGAAAACGAAGCCTGGTGATCGAATGTAATCATATACCCTCCAGATGTTCAGCCGCGGGTCCTCGAGTGGCTCTCACGCTGTCTTGCGGGGATGGTAGCGGACCGAGCCAAGGATTCTAGAGAATCTAGGAACCTGGCCTTGTGGAGGAAAACAAGTTCTCTACGTTGGGACTTAAGTATGAAGGGAAGGCGCAACCGTAAGGCGCGTAGGCTGGCAAGATATATTGCTCATAAAATTTGGCGGACTGGTCTCTCCTTCTCATGTTGCTCTCGTGATGCCTCGCAGTTTTCGGGTTCAAAGCATGTGAAATCACCTGCACGCAGTAAAAGCTATTTATTTTTCTCCCAACTTCTTCCCCAACCCGTTCTTCACCTCCCCAATTCCTCAACATTCATCGTCACATTCCTCCTTTCGGAATTGCAGTGCCATCAAAGCAAATCCTCTCTACACTACCACAAATCGTGTCGTCTCATCATACGGCTAGGGAGAGCCCCACAATGCCACCTTCGCCTGAGGACCCTCGTTCGCGAAGATCCGAGGCCTCATTCTCTGGAGAGAGTGCCCTTGGAACCTTTGGCATCTCCTCGGTTCGATTTCGCGTCGGCGCCCCCCCCCTCAGGCCCCTTCCCATAGGCACGAGCTTCGACAACCGAGCGGCTGAGATCAACAACCAATTCGGAAAGTTCATGGTGGCAGAGGCTGATAAGATTCTCGAAAAGCACGGGATCGATCCGAACGACAGAGAAACCGATGTCGACATCGATTTTGTCGTTCGTTCTGTCACTGGAATGCCATCTACCTCTCAACCAACGCTCATGATCACCGTGCCCTGGAGTAAGGACTCCGAAGATACTTGGCCTAAGGTGGTTCGCGAGTTGAAAGAGTCTATCGATAATGATATTCACGCTTGCGATTTCACAAACTCTCTTATCGGCATCACCGTAGAGATGTTGGCGCCCGAGTTAACCCGAGCCAAGCATCTCGATGTGGTGGAACACAACCCTCAGCTGGAGGAAGATTGGGATGGTATACAAGACTAGGTGTACGAAATTCTAGAGTCGTTTGATACCACACGTGGTAATATGACCTCGATTGGGCTTTTTCGCTTAGGCTACTCTGAGAATCCAAACGATAATCCAATAACGATATACATCTCTATGGATTACGACTCACCCGAAAGTGGCTGGCCGCCAGTCATCCGTCAAATCGAAGCCTATCTATCTCGACAGGCTTGACTACAAGATC
The DNA here is from genome assembly GCA_034774675.1 of Scedosporium minutisporum. Classification (NCBI taxonomy): domain Eukaryota; kingdom Fungi; phylum Ascomycota; class Sordariomycetes; order Microascales; family Microascaceae; genus Scedosporium; species Scedosporium minutisporum. The sequence continues at coordinate 7,445 of SJVG01000218.1, forward strand.
GCGGTTCATATCGAGCATGGCATTATGGAAGCATATGGATTGGTGTTCCTCGAGTGAACTCATCCAAGGCCTTGCCCTTTGTGAAGATTATAAGACGCCGGTTGCAACATACCTTACCCGAGACGATGGGATAGAGTATGGCTCCGTCCTCGGAACAGTGGGTTGATATCTAGATCGCTGCTGCTCTCCTTTGCCATTCTTCTACATGGGATCGTGTTTCCAGTCTGGGTCGCGGTTTGCCTCCCTATGGCAGTGTAATGTTTTAGTGGGTTAAAGGTTGGCAGCCAGGAACCGGCTCCTAGTGAGGAGGACACTGCAGATACACTGGGACGGCTGTCAGTTGGCCACAACGAAGTGCCGGTGGATCAAGGCGACGAGCCATCGATTGACGAGGAGGCGCTGGTACTACCCCACATCGACCTGCTGGACGGCCCTGATCGGAAGGTAGTTAACCTTGTGAAAGCAGGAGTGAGCGACAGGGCCCTGCCAGGATTGCTGGAGTATCTTAGAGTTACCCGCCTAGGTAATATAGGTATTGTAGCCGCTATCGACTTTGCTAGATCTGGGAAAAACCAGCTGCTTCCCACCGCGTCTTTACTTAGCCCATCCTGACATCAGGCGAATTGTATGCAGTACCCCTGCTAATGTAGTGGTGAGCAACTTCGAGGAGCGCCTGTACAGGCTGGGGCTGGAGATCGCCTGTGAGATGAAGGCGAGGCCGCCGTTAGTTGACCGGGGGTATACACTAGAAGTGGAAGTGAAGGCCTTTATTATGGCAGTAGATGCTGGGCGCACTTTCGAGTCGCGTGCCACGCTTGACCCCTACAGCACAACGACGTGGGGTATGGCGATCTCGCCATGCGAATGGCTGCTGAAGGTGACGGGGGCCAACGAGTTTACCTTGGGCGCTGCTGATGCGCAGGCCCTCTACGGCCTGCAGAGAGAAATCGAGGAGGGCCAGAAGTTGTCCTCACAAACTATCACGTGGTCAGGCCATGCTCCGAAGGATATAAGATCGAGTCCACGCCAGAAGAGTTCAAGAGTTTCTTGGAGTCATCGTTTCGAAACTATTACGATGAAGGGATCCAAATCCCGAGGACACTGCCCACTCGACTCTCAAAACCCTTTTCGACAGCCCGAGTGACCCTCCGGAACAGGCCGAGCTCACTCATCGCGGCCAGTCCGGAGCTCAACCTCTTCCTTCTCCGTCAACTAGTCAGGGGCAGGTTTGTCGACAGACCGCCGTTCCTAGCCCGGGTGCCTGTCACGGCACGGAGTGACCACAGGTCTAGGCCCAGTATTGAGATCACTACAGAATGCGGGAACTAGCATGAGGTGCAGTTGGCATCTAAGACAAGGTGGCATGAGGTGGAGAACAGGCTAACCAGAGTATGCCTACAGAGCTGAGGACGTGCTGAGCTGAAGCATAAGACAAGTCTAAGACAGGGTTAGATCAAGTCAGCTGAAAGGGAAGTGTTCATAGGAAAGAGAGAGGTAAGGGGGAGGTCTTCGGAGGGATGTCGTTAGGATATAAGAGGGGGACTGCTATAGGAAAAGAGGAGGGAGGGATCAGCGATTAGTGACACTTCAATACCAGACCCATACTCCCCTTCACAGTCCTACTACTCCCCTTCACTCTGTGGCACGACGAACCTTTACAGTGCCCGTGTCCAGCCTCGCCCTGTCCAATTTGGCGGCCGACCCGGCGGCCAGTCCATTGTCCCGGGTCTTGGCATGCAACATGGTAGCCCCGATATAGTGGCCGAGCTCAAGTCTGAGCTCGAATTCTTTGACACCGGAAAGCATATCTTTGGTCAACGGATTGGGCTTGTGTTTACTGGACAGAATCCTCAGGGAACTGAATAAGGATAGGCGCTTATAACATCTATTGAGGATGTGTTTGAAGGCATCAAAGCTATGTCTAAGGGGACATCGTGGACGTTCGGGTTGCAGAGTAGGAGGGAAGGGCTTGGCCTACGGTTGATGTCAGGTTTGACCCACTTGCAGCTGGACCAACTGACTGATAAAAGATTGATAATAAATGGGTTTCTGCCATGGCTGGCTCTTACGGTTGAGTGTCTTATCCATCATCACACGACGCTGAGATATTAATGATAATACGAAAAAAAAAAGTTCATTTGTGATACGGTATTCATTTGAGTCTCGTGATATTTTTCAAGATAACTCTGGTGTAGTCCATCCGATCCACTCACTTGCTTTGAATTCCCAGTCAGCGTCAGTCGTGAATACATGTGTTTCTCCAGATCCGCCCAGGAGAAACTTGTTCATATATGCCTGCACAATCGAATTCTGGGAAGCTGGCATCGAGCAGTGGCTCGTCCCGTGCGCAACCTGAGAGATGCCAAAGTGATCCTTGACACCAAGGGCCTCATACACGGTATGAGCAGCCATGGAACATCCATACGAGCTCCATGGTCCCAGATAATCAATGCCACTATTCTCAATGACCAAGAGACCTCGGGGAGCGACAAGTGCCATGAGTTGGTGGTGATCATGGGGTAGCGTTGCGATCTCCTTGACATAGTTCTGGAATACAGGAGCGAACCATTGATCTCCCGTAACGATCTGAGGTCCGTCCTCAACATTGATACCCCGGCTCTTCATATCAGCCGCGAGGCGCCAGCATCCAGGACCACCAGAGCCACCCTCCTGCGGCAGCGTAAGCGCAATCCTGTCATCGAAAGCTCCTGCCATCAGGGCTCCCTTGCCGTTACGAGAGCAGCCCGTGACGCCAATCTTCGTCGGATCGATCTTGGTCGCCTCGGCACCCAGCGACTCAAGGGCGTCAAGGATCCGACTAACGCCCCAAGCCCACGCCATGAGGCCGCCGATCTCCGTTGGGTACAGCTGGTAGAAGAGACCCTTGCCGCCTGGATCGGTGGCGGCGATTTGTTCGTTGTTATAGGTGATGACGGCGACGGTGTTGGGGATTGGGATGGAGGAGCCGCCGAGGGCGATCACGGCAGGGAAAGGGCCTGACCCGGAGGGAAGCCGGATGGATACCGAGAAGGAGATGGACTTGCCGTTGTCGCTGAGCTCGATGTTGATGGTATTACCCGAGAGCGTGGCTTTGAAGTCGGCGGGCTTGGGCGGCTTGGTCCCGAGCTCGTACTTCTCGATTATAGCGCGTATCTCAGCTCGACGACAGGCCCAGTCGTCCTTCGTTTCGACTGCGGAACTATCGAAGAATTCGAATGGGTTGGGGAGCTGAGTGACAGGCTCGAAGGCATCTGGGATTTTGACGGCTTCGCAGTTGGCTGGAGCAGCCTTCTCTTGGGCCAGGACCTGCGTCGAGCCTAGAGCAGCTAGGAGAAAGATGTACTTCGCAAGCATTTTTGAAATTTTGCTTGAATTCAGAACGTTGAGCAAGGTAGGATAGGAAGTTTGGAGACTAGGAGCGAGACTCAACCATCATTGATATAGTCGCCAATGTGCGTCTACGATTTACTTAATTTTTAATCGATATCTCGGCACTCTTAGATGATAGACTGTATTATATTCCCAGACATCCCGGGTTATAGTGAATTAATCTGTAGGGGTCCGGAAAATTCACCTTCGGCTAAGATGGTCTATCCGCACCACTGGGATCGAATCGATGACCGGGACGAACCTGCGGGGGAACGGGGTCCGCGTGTTATTTCCTAGGAATTCTGTCATAGGGGATTAAACGTGGAAGTTGAAGGTCATCGAAGTTATCCTGTCGTGTTAAAGAGGCGGGGCTTGGTGTGGTGTCTGAAGGCAAGTCACATTTCACCATTGCGGATGATATCGAGGAGATGCGCCAAGCATACTCCAGGACTCATAGGCGCTCGAATCCCGACTGGGTGTGTAAATACGAATAAATGTCGGTACCATGCGCAGGCTGATCTCCGTAAAGGGAACGCGAAACTCATATTTGAAAAGACCATGAAGACTAAGCTGATAATAAAGAACTAGCTCTTCAATGTAAGAAGGGAAAGAAACAAGAGAAACACCCTCAAGCTTGCCGGCGTGGAACGGCGTATTGCCGTCCCACGTGGCCCTTACACCTGTTGTTTCAACGCGGGAACGCGCAGCACGCGTCCATCTTCACCAAAGGTACGCGCACCATCTCACTATAATAGAATGTTATCTATACCGTATGTGCCCTGAGGTGATCTAGTGTTAGGATATGCTAGGATTGTAACAGCTAACATTAAATAAGACATGCAAGGTACTTCGTATACTCTGCAAAATACATCAATTACATGTTTATATTTGTATCAATAAACTATTACTTAATGCTCAGCACTAGTGACTCTATTAAATATGCTATACAAGAAATATGTGGAACCGTAGCGTCTATGCTCTTGACGAGCTTTCTCCTTCTTTTACCCTGGTATCTAATCCCCTGGGCCGCCGTTCCACTCCGAGAAGACTGTACCTGTCCTCCTTGACATAGGCGACAATCTTCTCCGTTACCTGCGCGCACCATGGGTCTACGTAGCTGGTCCAAACGATAGCAGCCGCATAGTTGAGCGGGAGCCACATTATGAAGCAGATGAGAAGTCTTAGCCCACCCACAGCCTCAAAATTGGTCGGCACCGTCTCACCCTCGTCATTAACGTGGTCGGCGGGAACGCTGAAGCCAAAAAGCATCCAGCATAGTGTGGTTCGAAGGATTGACCCGTGGAGGAGGTAGACAGCAAACGACTGCTTCCCGAGCCATAAAAAGTATTTGTTACTCAGCAGACTTTGCAGAGACGGACTGAAGTGTATGCTAAAGGAGATGAGGTGTAACCCCAACGTAGTGCTGAAGCGAGCGTAATCCGAGCCGAGGTAAAGGACATAGTCGAGTAGCATACGCAGGTTATTGGACCATGCAGTCCACTCTGTATTATATTCGGGAAGCGAGGCGATGGCAAGGCCGGCAACCATGCATAGGACCGAGATGACACGGCAGGTGGTGGGTCGAGCGGTAAGGATGTTGTTTGCGAAGGAGAGGTTTTGAAATTCGGCGAGGAAGACGCCCCAGAAGAACTGCATCCCAAAAGGGGCTTTATCTACTGTTAGCAAAGAACGTGAGCTCTGAGTATCATGTGTACACACGACATACCATCGTTGTCGAAGTAATAATACCACCACATGGTCATGGCAGCCAGCATCCTGTATGCTGGGCGCAGGCAGGCCGTAGCTATCAGAAAGACGTAGACTAACATGCTGCCTTTAAGCAGTGGCCCGAGGGTCCATTGGTTCTGGTCGTAGGAGTTGCTGTTCTCCGTCCACGTCTTGATAATGTTGATCCAGAGATCATACAAACTCTCCCAGATAGTAGTGAGAGTCGGCGGGCTCGTTCGGGTAACCCACTCGCTCCCGGAGTGTTTCGCAACATTAAAGGCGTTGAACTGGGCAACGAACCAGATGAGCAACGTGGCGATGGTGGTGGGGAGAACGAGGCGTGGGACGCGTCGGAGTGCGGATTTCGTCAGGGATCCGAGGGCGCCCTCCGGGTTCCCCTGTCGGCTGAGGCGGATGGGCTTCAGCGCGCAGACATAGCCCGTGACCATGCTGAAGATGGCCACGCCGATGCGGCCCTGGATGAACACGCGGATAAACGGCCATTGTAGGAAGCGAGTCGCGCCATTCTCAGATACGGCGGGGTTGAAGAGCTCGGTGTCGAAGGCGCGGGCGACGTGGGTGATGACGACGGAGAGGGAAGCCAGCCCTCTCAGGCCCTGCGAAGGTCAAGTCAGCCAAATCGAAGGAGAAAAAAAGAAGAAAAGAAAAGGGAGAACAGAAAGAAAAAGCAGATAAAGGTAGGGTGAGCGGAGAAAAGGCGAGCATACATCAACCCATTTTACGTTTCCGTCCCTTTTAACCGACATCCTGAGACCATGGCTTGCCGCAGGCAGAAGGGCCGCAGAATAAAAATATTGCAACAAAAGAACCACGTGAAAATAAGAATGAGGCTCACAAAGGGATAAACCAAGAATCTAACGATTCAAGGAATCGGTCTTCGGGCAACACAATCAGGGGCGTGGATGAAAAATTGTTTAAATATCATCCAGGTCCATCCTCATCTTCGACGCCAAGATGCCAAGGCAGAAAGGGAAGAGGCTGTGGCCCTCTGGGTCTCAACGTCGCGTGCCGTCCGGTCCGGCGCAGCCATGATCGGCATCTTGGCGCCTAGCTCGTCCCTTGACGTCAGCGAGCTGGGACGGATAAGGGGACCTATCACCCTAGCCGCCTTGCCAACGTGCTCGAGAGGGGTGGGTCCTCGCAACGGTTCCCTGGCACAGCGCAATATAACAGCAAGGATTGTGATTCGAAAGATAGGACTCCTTGCAGCGAAGCTGCGAAAGTGAAAAACTTGGCACCCGAAATCTTGGACAAGCTTATCGATAATAATTAGACACTTGACTTAGATTGATGAAAGAAGCAGAAGCCAAGCCATGGACATACGTAAAGGGCTCCATAGAAATTCTAGCGCCCGAGATTGAGTTTCTTAGCAGTTTCGTCGAGTTCTTTGTCGGAAAGCCGTTTATCCGAGTCAGTGTATTAATATTTCTTGGAATTATGCGCCGCCGCGTCTCAGAGGATGGATCACAAGGTTGGGACGTTCTGTAGGACCATTCGCTCGGGGGCTGTTTAGTTTCTCTAAGAGCTTATAGCTTCAAATGCGTTAGGGGATATCATGCAAGGCGGAGCGGTCGAATAGTGGCAATGATTGAATGAAGATCGTCCCTTGGGAATGTGATCATGTACGCTTGATATCTACCAGGTTGGGGCGTCAATTATACTTCGTTAGCAGCCGTACAAGTAATTATATATATATATATATATATATGTCTGTGTATCAGGCAGATCCCCATCTTGACCCCGATTCCAAGCCTGATCTGTGGGAAGATGCCGTCGTTATATGGCCCGAACCTGTAATTGAACCGCGGCTAGGCCCGATTACCATGTTGCTCATCGGCTCTCAAACCGCTTGTGTGGCCAGATGCCCCCATGCCAGTCCGGTCTAGTTCACATTGGGTAGCACAACATCATCCAGTGATCTAGTAGGACTGTTGGTAGTGGACATCTCGAGGACTGTTATCGGAAAATCAATCTTACCACCACAAGGATTATACCCAACACCGCGCTCAACCGAGTTGTCGATATTCAGATTTGGTATGTGGCTGCATGTCAATACACCACTTGAGTAAGGTCAATTGGTCAATACATAATTAGTCACTACTAATACTTGGCCCTTTTTCTCTCGAAGTTACCGACCGCCCTTTGACTCCGATGAACCGTTTGACTCCGACGTTACTCCAGGTACCGTCAACATTCTTTGATCTTTCCGAATAATAGCAGGAGAATGCTTATCTTCTTTATCATCCCTATTATAGAGGGGCCTTGAGGACTTGTTCACCATACGACTAATTGGCTCTTCTCTCAACTGTGGCAACGCCTTGTGGACTTGCAACTGGTCGACAGCCGCAACTGACGGAAGGGTTACGAGTGGCTGATATCTCCGTTTTGTTTAATGAAAGTCTGAACAATGCCTACCTCAGTCACGCCGTTCAGACTTTTTTTTTATTTTTATTTTTATTTTTATTTTTAAAGGAGCTTTCATGGCCACGTGGCCTAACACAATGCTGAATCTGACCAGAGCGAAGGATGCCCGCATGGCTATTATATCGCCGACATTGGATGTGCGATGTGCGAGGGAGGCTCCAGGCCGCGTTTTCTGGGTCGAGTTCAACCGGATTTTTCTTCTGTGTTTCTTGAAACAGGCGTACTTTTCGACAGACTTGGCCGACAGGTATGAGAGTCCGAACCAGTGAATTTCTATCGAATTTCCGCACTCGGAGAAACACATTCTCGAGATAGTACCTTGCAGACATAAGCTAGACGGTTTCTTGATACTGAGTTCAAATGCTATGTTTCTGTTAGATAAACGGAGCAAAGCAAGGCGTGTCTACCGTATAAACCTAACGGCTAACCCGAACGCAAGTGTTATATTGTAACAATCTGACAACTTCGATTGGAATACGTCCAGAAACCCTCGCCACGTTACTGCGAAGTACAGGAAGTAGCTATGTCAGTTCTTATAACGGGCACAGATGTGCTCCGGCGTGTTCGTCATCCTTTGGTTTTGTAGTAATAGTGAGGCGGACCAACTCCCTCGCATCCCACTGGAGGGATCAATGATTCAAGTCTGGATGACCCAGAGCCGTATAGACCTCCCTTGTAAATTCTGCACAGCTCAATGGTCGAAGGATTTTCGGAGGTAGGTAAAAGTAGGGCGGATCTAACGCCCCCTCTCAGCGCAATACCTATCACATAGGATTCCAGGCAATCGCTGTGTCATATTAGGCAGCGGCCGAATGTTCACATTAACACCCAGTAACCTCGCAGTGCGTTTTGTAAGCTCGAGTCTTCGTTCTTTGATCAAGACCGAGAGGCTAGGCTTGACGCTCACACTGAGCCCACATTCTCCCACTAAGAAGAGCTTCTCCCCCGTCCAAGAGAGTACGAGAACTTCACGGCTTCACAAACATCAACGCGACCATGGACGATTCTACGCCCAGACACTACATAAAAGACCACAACTCTAACAGACACTTCGACCTTGATATCAGCCGAGTAGGAAATTACAAAAACTTCATCAGAGATTTGCGCAGCCACGCCCAGGATGCCAAAGGAGTTCTCCCGCCCCAGGAAGACCCGCCCACCCAGTTTTTTGACGTGGTGGTGCATATCCAGGTGGAGGACAAGCCATGGGTAAGGTTTAGGATTCGCCGGGACAACCTCTACCTGGTCGCGTACAAAACTAGCGTGCGGAAATGGTACAAGTTCCAAAACGAAGACCATCACAACCTTCTACCCCCTCAAGCCGACACTCTGAACTTTGAGGGCAGCTACATAAGCTTGATGTCCGTCGCACGTCAACGGATATCCGATGTTATCCTAGGGAAACAGGCATTGCGAGGGGCCGCGATCACTCTATCTTCGTCCCCAGAGACCGACACCGACAATAAAGCTATAGCCCGGGCGTTGATCGTTGTCATCGTAATGATCTGCGAAGCCATGAGGTTCGACCTCATCTACGACTATATCGTTGGGCACTACGACAGTGCGTGTCAGATGACGGGGCAAATGGTCGATTGCATGAAGAGCTGGCAGGATCTTTCCGAGGCTATCCAAAGCGAAGAGGACCCGGATACATGGCTACCCCGGTTTAAGCATTTGGATATAGATAGCGTTTCTGAAGCAACTGGCATACTCGCTTTGATGCTGAATGCAAAGGAACAGATCTCTGAAGAGTGAGAATGAGGCTGTATGGGATGTGACAAGGGAGGGTATCTATCAATTTCTTTACCAATAATTTCTATCGTATCATCTATGAACTTTAGGCTCATAAGATATATTCAAATGAACACCAACGGTTGTCTTCTGCTGCCCTTAGCCCTCGAGCTAACTTTTCAAAGCGTAATAATGAGCTGCAGAGCGTGCCTCGCCGGGTGATCCATGGCGATGAACGCAACGGTGAGGTACGAGCGAGGACCCCAGCACAGAGCGGTTACCGATTCCATGCAGGCGAGAAAGGGGCCGCGCACAACAAAGAACGCAAAGCAGCATAGGCGTTTTTACTGCAGATGTGACAACTGAAATAGAAAACCCCCCCATTACGTGGCAGCGAGACGAGGACTCCCGATTGCTGGCCAATTATTCCAGCAGCCCTGGCAGAGTCAAGTGTCACGTCACAGGCTTCCTCTTAAAATCTACCTGCATTGGCTACCGGTCGGCTTATTCCACTGCGTGCTCGTCCTTATTCAAGGATTCTATGGCGGCTGTGGCGGTAGCTGGAAAGAAGACTGCTTAAAAATTGAAAATAATATATAGAATGACACACATCTAAGTTCGTTCCCAACCTTTCCCTCGCCGGTTGGCCGACAACCAGCGGTTAGGAGAGCGCGAGTCGGAATTAGAGCCAATAATACATCCAGGAAGGAGGCCAATGGCAAATGGCCATATCCGCAGTGTAAGGTCAATAAGGTGGTCAACCCAGCCTGGGAGGGGATCGTCTTTCAAAAGCCGAGCGAGCGCGATGCCTAGTCCAGTTGTGGCCCCAACCGCAAAGAACAAATTCATTGATACCATAATTTGAGAAGCCTAATCAGCCAGGTTAGCATCCGTCCTCGCGAAGTCTTCATCTTTTGCACCTAAAGGTATTGGAACTCTTAACTTACTTCGCGGTAAGGTTCATCGGTGCTCTTATTCACCAAAAACATAACCGGATAAGCAACGACGATGGAGATCCAAGCTACGACGGCAAACACCAGTCCCAGGATTTCCCTCAAGTCCTCTGCGTCTTCTCTTTTCACATTGTCGTCGCTCTCCCAATCGGCAGATGTGACACAATCCATTCCGGGAACGAAGTGCGCCAAAGCGAGGCCTGCAAGCACCATGGTGGCACCCCAGGCCATGTAGCGGAGGCGCTGGTCCTGCGGCTGGGTCTGGTACCTCGTGGAACAACGCTTGATGCATATCGCGAGCTCTGCCAGAACGGAGACGAAAGTCGCTACCGCAAATTCGAGGACGAACGTGGAGGTTAGCTCCATCGCGTAATCGGCTTGATGGATCCCTCTTCTCCTGGAAGCGTAATATGCGCCTAATTTAGTTCCCAGGGAAGCAAGAAGAAGAGTCAACACACTAAAGAAATGAGAGTTAGAAGGGATCAATGCGCAGAGAGCTGGGTCATGTCAGAGAGACACACACTATCCAAAACAGGCCGACAGCGTGCATCAATCTCTTTGCTGGCCTAATCTGTGCGTTCTTGGGAGGTGCTTTGATGGCCGAGAGTACCACTGCGACGAGACATATTATCGTTAAGAGGAGTAAAACGGCCTCCGCCCAAATAACTTCATCTGGCTCAGCTCGCCTCCCGAACCGCCGCGGAAACAAAACCCTTTCCGACGCCAGGTTTCTGTCCGTCAGGTGCCGCTCCATAAGACACGGTTGATGGTCGTAGAACGAGCGTAGTTCGTGGGCTGGACCCGTTCAGCTTGCGGTATGGATGGGTCGAATTTTCCGTCGGGGAAAATGAGGGATTGTGTGAGGCAGTTGAAATAAGATGTAAAGGAGAAGGCGATGATCTTAAATCGCGTGATCGCGAACTAATGAAGATTATCTTGAAACTCAGCCCCCGCGACAAGCCAGGGGTTGCTTGAATTAATCCAGTTCGCATCCTGCTGTGCCACAGGCGCAGCTGTCAGGGTAGGAGCGATAGCACTCCATTCCTTAGCAGTCGAACAAGGATCACGGTCCAGCCAGCCAATGGTTGATATCGTTTCACGTTACATTTCGGATAATATTAGTTTATTCTGAAGATTACGAAGTTGGGCTTCGTTCTATGAATGCAAGAGGTGACGAATATATATATCTACTCAAAAGAGGGCAAAGTCGAACATAAGTTAAAGATCGTGGCCACCATTGATACTCGACTGATTGTTCTCGAAGATAACCCTAGGCTCTACAACACTAGCACCAGTCTCGACATGATTGGCGATTTATAAATCTATCGACACGAGGTATAAGAATGTTCAAAACTACTGTAACCTATAAAGAGTGATTTTCTACGACACTCCTCTGCGGTTGGTTAAGATATATAGCCGGCGCAAATCTTGTCGAGGTAAATTGTATATTCGACGATCTGGTAGTCACTTTTGATACGTTGTTAGATTATAGGTGGGACTTGGTCGATGCCCCGTCTCCAAGCCTGACATTATCCCGAGCTGTCATGAACTACGACTTTCCACTGCCTGATCCCATGTATACCTGATTTCCATCGACAGACAGTCTGGACGGTGGACTGACGCAATATGATGAAGTAACCCTGACATCATATAATCGGGTCCCATCAAGGTTTCTCAGGGACTATAAGAGCAGGTAAAGTTCAACCCCCCTTTCCCCCCCAACTTATTACAGTCCTATCCTAAGAAGTCGACGAGTATTGATCCATTTAATTGTCTTACGTGAAAAAGAAATCAAGATGTGTGCCAGCAGAAACCCCGAGTCACTTACCAAGGAGGGAGAGTTTCACGCTCGTGTCCCTCCATCCAAGCCCATGATGAAGGGAGGTGTAAGTGAGAATCCTTCCGGCTAACCCCCTGCCCAAAAGAAAAAAAAAAGCGCCCAAAAAAGGCACGGAGCCACCGAGCTGATGCCTATTTTAGCATGCTCCCGGCGTTCATCTCGGTAAGGATGCCGTCCCCGAATTCTCCGCAGAGACATACCCCCCAGGTACTGCTCCTCGCGAGAACACGTACCTGCCGAATCCATACGATGAGTCCGGACGTCGACCTTCGCACCCGGAAATGGAGAAGCCTACTCGCAAAACCTCGGAGACCGCTCAAAGCGGGGCTAGTGCAGAGAGTCACCAGGGGCAGGGACAACCCGGCCAGGGCACGACGTCAAAAGGCTCTCAGGGTGGTCATTAAGCATGGGAGATAACAAGACTGATCCCACGGGAGGAAAGCAATTCAATAGAAGCGTTCTTTGCATCGACGGGAGAGCAAAATAAGGATACCGTTCCCTCGGCATCGGAATGAGTTCCCGGGTCCGGGGAGAGGGTTGCTAGTGAAGCTATATTAAACAATATGAAGCAGCAAGTTATTGTTTCTCTTTAAGAAAAGAAAATGCAGCTGTCTTCAGAAAGCAGCTTCGGTTCTCATGAATTCTGTCCTCGTGTTTGCGTTCTGTTTGTGTTACGTGCCTACCGCTCATGTCCTCATGTCATTAGAAGATCTCCAGCCCGTGTGTTCGATTGTTGTAGCTAACCTCCTCCACTCGTCTTTGCGTGACATTGATTTTCGCCTGAATTGAAGAGCTTGCTATTGTCCTTCAGCGGCATATCCATGAATCATGAAACTCGGGTTTGTCGAAAACAAACCGTCTTGTCAATCGAACTCATCTTTGCTGTCAACTTTCGGGAAGCGCGGACCCCGAACTTCGCCCCGAGAAGCGCTCCCGCGTCCGTGAAATGGTCAAAGCTCTCATCCTCACCAGGGAGTGCAGCAAACTCGGCATGATACGATCCGGAGCTGCCATTCCCGAGCCAGACGAGGCTTATTGGTTGGCTCAGCTACCCGATGCGGGGCAGATCAACAAATAGGCCTTCCAATCATAAGCATAATGGGACTCAACTCAATTGGTTGGGACGGGAGCTGGAAGGGATGGACAACGGAGATCGGAAAGTCCACGATCCAACATCGACCTCTTGCATGCAGAAGGATTGCCCCGTCGAAGCAAACGAGGAACCCCTTGTCCTTTTCCATCAATTGACAAACAATATTTAGTCGGCCCGGTGCCAACCTCGAGCCTTTCCCTTTCGTCTCTTCTTCGCTTCCAAGTCCCCCCCAAAGAAAATCCCGCCTCGTTTTATCAGACACAACGCAAGGAACGAACTCTAAGACTTGAAATCCAACCCTTAACAAAAAATGGAATCTCCAGTAGCCGGGAGCATTGAGCACCCCTACCACCCGCCCAACGCGGACCTGCCAAACTACCTCGCCAACACGCTCTCGGTGCCAGCGCTTCTCGCACTCTTCGCCCTGGGCGCCGGAGGCATCCTTTCAACAACCTATGTTATAGTTACCAAGGCTAGGCCGAGAATTACGAGACCAGATGCGTTGGTAGCTATGTGGTTTGGCCTTTGCGGCTTTATTCATCTTTTCTTCGAAGGTACCATTCTCTTCCCTGTGCGTCATAGTATCCAAAGCGGGCAGGAAATAATCTTACGTTGATGTTTCTAGGGTACTTCGCCTACAATAACGCTACCATGCCTTCTCGAAACGACCTCTTCGGCCAGCTATGGAAAGAATACGCCCTCTCCGACATTCGATATCTCACGCGCGACCCCTTTCTCGTCTGCATGGAGTCGGTAACCGCCCTATGCTGGGGTCCTCTCTCGTACCTCACCGTCGCTCTCATCGCCATGGATCACCCCGCGAGGCACGTTCTGCAGCTCATCATCAGCCTTGGTCAGATGTACGGGGATATCCTTTATTACTCGACCGTCTGGTTCGAGGTTGTCCACAAGGGTGCTATCTTCTGCCGGCCTGAGCGGTATTATTTCTGGGCGTACTTTTTCCTCATGAACGCCTTTTGGATTGTGATTCCGTTGGGCATCGTTGTCCAGAGCGCTTTTTCGATCACTAATGCGTTCAGGACTATGAAGAGATATAAGGCCGTTGCTGGAAAGAAAAGTCAATGAAGTGTTGATCCCTAGGAAAGAAGCCCACAACTAGATGATAGAGCAGATCGGATTGCTGGTAATTGTTAATAGATCTCCTGCCTCCCTCTATAGACCAATTAGAGTTGACAACCAAGAATTTTAACTCAGCCTCCAGCCTTCAAACCCGAAGTTATGCCAAAATAATGTGCTTTAATTTGGTAAAACAAGCCGTGGTTCGACTTCTAGTTATGAGAAATCAATCCTAGTACAGACTGCTAAGGTAGTATTAATGCACACAGATATACTCCCCACCTCTATTCGACTAAGCAATTGCGCCCCTTCACGAGGATACGGATTCTTGTCTGCAACTTATCAGGACTGTGATGTTGCCTGGATCGCGAGATAGGTGGAATAGGTAGAGCTCAGGGCAAACTGGACATAACAGCCGTTGCCTTCCAGGCCTGTTCCACTGGGCAACATTTTCCGGAGACTCTCGATGGAAGGCTATCGCAGATGCCAATCCGACCTTGAACCTCCTCTAGCATCAAGTCGATGGGAACGGGCTTCTTCAGGTTTGTGTAATATATAGCTTTCGACTTATTCGCTTAATATCCGCTTACTCTTCCTGCTAGAGCCTAGGATGCAGCTGATGATATCATCAATCTTTGTCAAGAGACAAAAGGTATATGAAAAAGAGTCCAGAAGCTCAACACTATATGCGGCGGTTGATTATCGTTGGAACCGAGTATTCGGGTCATTTTCGCTTCGGTTGGAGCTATCTCGTACAAAGTATAATCATGCTTGTTGTCCAGCCGGATCTGGGCCGATTCAAGCTAAGAAAGAGCTGCTCGCCACTCCTGGTAAATCTTCGTTCAAGCACACAGGCCTTGTGATCAGTTGGAAGTTCACTCGAGGTATTCGCTGGCCTCCTTTTCGCAATTATAGCTACAGGTTCTCGGTGCTCTGGTTCGAATAGAGCTACACACAGATTAGCTTCTTCAAACAGGTCTACAGATACGTAGAGGCAGACGAGATTTGCGAGGCTATCTCGAAACAACAACACAAAAAAAGAAAATAAGGGCCGTACAAAGTCACGGGTCGCGGCTCAAAATGGTGAATGGCACAGCAATCATCAAAAATGTGGATTTTGTGCCTGTGGTCGTCATCCTCGCCAGTAAGCGCTAAACCTGATTAGGAAATAACATTGGCCAAGACTTTTTTCTTCCCGACCAACAAATGACGTTCTCGTTCTCCACTTGCCTGCCAAAGCACACAGGCAGACTCCATGAATCGTGACCGTCGAGTGATTTACAAAGATGTGGGCAGGTCCTCCCTCAGAATACTTCCTTTTACCCATTTTGGTCTATGTCCTTCCTCCTTGCTGTTTACCGAGTTAACAGATCCAATACCCCTCTCCAGTCACGTCGCATGTCTCGTTCCTAAATCCTAATGTCGCTAGCGCCAAGTCCATCTAATGTTCCCAGCAAGAGATGGCAATGCTGGGAGTGCCAGCGGCGGCGTCTGGTCTGTGATTCCCAGCGCCCCGTATGCAACAAGTGCAAGACTTCTAGAATCACCTGCCCGGGCTACGACGACAAAAAGCCCCTGACTTGGCTGGCTCCGGGTAAAGTGCTGGCTCGCAATAGGCGCAAGAAGAATACTGCAGGCAACCCGCCGTCGTCAGGGGAGGAGGTCACCGTCAAGGGTGTTGCCCAAGTGAAGTCGCTCACTGTTATACGGATGGTAGCACCTAATCTCCCCAGCACGGCGGCAATTGCGCGAGCCTATCCTGTGCCTACTAAGCTCTTACGAACGGACCTCTGTGACGTCGCTGAGGCGGCGAGCTTCTGTAAGTCGACGATGTGCTAGAGCACCCACGTCCTCGATATTTTGCATAATGTTCTTTCGTTCCAATGCATTCTAGTCCTAATATGGCATCCTCGGTAGATTCGTCATATGTAATCCCCAGAACCGCCGATGCTCTACTTGTTCAGGATCTTCCTCCTGCCACTGAATTTGAGATGGATAATTTACCTCCTCTTACACTACACGCCGTCGTCTGCATTTCCCTCGGGTTCCGCATACACAGTCTCGCACGAGGTGCGAATCCTGCTACGGTACAACACCTTTGGTCGCGACTCTATCACCACCGAGGAGCTGCTATCCGTATCCTCAATGAGGATATTTCGGGGGAAGATACTCGAGCTAGCAATGCTACAATCAGCGGGCTCGTTGTGTTCCTCGTTCAGGAGGTTAGTATTAGTATTTCCCCCCAAATCGGGGCAGCCAAGCAGTAGTACATATATGCTGACACTCCGACAGCTGCAACAATCCATCGACCCGAACTGGAAGTACCATTTCGAAGGCGCAATGGAACTCACGAAACTTCGAGGCGGCATGCTGGAGATTTGCAGCGAGAACCCATGCCTTAAGCCAGTTTTGACCCTCCTTATCATGTAAACCTACTCGTACTTCTCTAACCTCCACGTTTCTCCCCCCGGCTAACTGACGGCGACTGCATAGGATCGGTGTCTTTGGAAACACGACAAGCCCAGCCGAGGGCCAGATTGCGCCCGAACCTCACGTCCAGATGATTGACGAAGTTGCACAGATCTTTGAAACCGGCGGCCTCACGCCGATCCTCTGCCCAAAACATATATTCCTCAACATAATACATATAAACAACCTACGATTCCAGGCTGCCAATGGAGTCTTGCCTAGGAACTCGTCTAGATTAACAGCCGAAGCGCTTCTCCGAGACATCGAGTCGTTCTCTCCAGCACAATGGGCCGAGGCTAAGGATTCGTACGTTAAGGAATGGACCCTACTCGGCACCATCTTTCAAACCTCTGTTGCTCTATATTGCATATGCTCCCTCCAGAGCGTTGCCGTCCTCCCTGCTACTGTCGGGATGGAAACAATCAAGGCCGGCTACCGAACCCGCCACCTCGAACTTCTCGAAGAGGGAATGAATAACCGGCGGGTAGCACAGACCTTGCTGTGGCCGCTTGTTGTTGCCGGAGTAGTTGCCGTGGGGAGTGGTGCGTCACTGAAGTCGAGGGCGTTTATCGAGGATTCTTTGGTGACGTTGAGTAAGGAAATTGGGACCTTTTCTCCTCGCTTGGCAGTGGCGACTCTGGCCAAGTTTTGGCGGTCTGGGGAGACGAGGTGGGATGAGTGCTTTGATCGAGAGTACGCTTTTCTTGCGTAGGTATGTGGGGGTAACGTTTTAGAGACTGAGAGCTCAAACTGTAATTATATCGCGGATACCCATCTCCACATGATTAGCCTACTTGAGGTAGGCAAATATACCTCTCCATGTATAGTTAGATGAAATTGGATAAATCTCACTCACTTGTAGATCTTTTTGATACAGGCTAACACAAAGCTTAGTGGTGTCCTTAAGTTTGTCTCCGACGGTAATCCCCAATGGGTTGTCTGCCAGATAGATCATGACTGCTTGATTCAGTAGTCTCAAGTATAAACAACATTGAAATAAGGTCTTTGCGTTACAGATACCGTGGTCGCCGGAAACTAACGCGCCTGATCCGCGATACATGAACTAGAAGTCCAGCCCCAGATAGATATCAATCCCTTTCCGCTCTAATTACGCCGTTGCTTCAGGTTTCTGGCCGTAAACGATGTGCCTGCATTCTCGTTAGCAATTTCCGAGAAGAATTGGAAAGAGACAATATTACGTACAGCTCGGTATATGCATGGATCCTCGGGTCCGTCAGGTTTTTTCGTGCCTCAACAAGGAAGAGTTGCGACTCTTCATAACTCCACTGCTCAAGAATCAGCCGCCAATCTAGGCATTAAATTCCAAAGATAAGAAAAAGCGAATCGTACCCCCAAAACGTCAACGAACGAGCGGAGTGCGAATCCCTCCATACCCTCGAGAGAAAAATAACGGCACCACTGGCCCCAGCTTTTGAGGCGCTTATCCTTGGGCCAGGGCCCAAGTGGTACCTTGATAATGTGCTCTGTGACGTTGGTGAAGCCGGCTTCTGTGATGGCTGGGTATGCGGACTCAGCGGCTCGGAACGTAATGCCTAGTTTGTCACCGATGTTATCGAAGATGCCGGTCCACCTTTGAATGGCGGAGCCATCCGGAATGGAACCGTCTTCCGAACGCATGACGCTCGATAGTTCAACTTGTTCGACCCAGCCGCCGGGTTTAATATGCCTAATCATGTCCAATTAGCGTAAACACATACATACGTGTTTTCATGAGAGGAGAAGGGGGTTTCCGCGTACATGGAATAAAATCTTACCCGAAAGCCGTCTTGTGGAATTCAGTCCAATTTGGTACGGTGCCCAACATGTTTCGGATGTGGATAAAATCGAAATGCTCTTGAGGATATGTCCAAGGCTTATTGATGTCATCTACCTCAAAACGGAGGTTTGGAGGCACGAAGGTCGGTTGAATTGGGGACAAGTCGACGCCGGTAACGGTACAAGCGGGATTCTCGTCGGCGAATTCTCTGGTGAGAGCTTGGTGAGTATTTACCTTCAGAGTCTCAGTGGGATGCCCCATATCGTCTTACATGGCCCAGGAACCGATGCCGCAGCCGACGTCGAGGGCGGTCTAGACATTGTCGTTAGAAAAGGACTCTAGCTCCCTCTGGTGATTTTCACCAAATCGGTTGCGAACCATACCTTGGGATCCGACAGCGGTGCCTGATGCAATTTTCCTTCCAGGATAAACTTGTGCATCTCATGGCTTTGAACGTTAGGTCCCTCATCAAGGCGAGTAAGACTATGAGTCTAGACGTACAGGAGATCTTCTGCGGCCTGTTGCTTCTCGTCATTTGGTCCCCTACAACAGATCAGAATCATATGTGGTCCAACGTAACTTACGGCGGGTCCCAGGTTTCTTACCAGTACTTGGTGTCTTCGGCGGCAGTATATCGCCTACCATGTTCCCACTTGTATTCACGGAATGAAGTCCGCAGGGAGGTAGTGTCCGAAACAACTCTGCTAGTCTCTCAGTTAATTTAATACCGTCTCGAGCAGTTATCAAAGGAGCCTTACGATGCGGCATACGCCGAGTCGTTATCGTTGAATGCAGCGTCCTATCCACGCAGTAAGTATGGCTCGATCATATCCCGAGATAGCGTCCAGCTGAGACATACAACTTCGATACGTGTATTGGCGTCCTCGGCTCCGGGAGGACTGGATGTGGTGGCTTCTGGGGTGGCCATGATGACAAGAGCGTATGTGTGAGGTCTAGTTGAGAGATTAGAAGGGAGAGGACTACGGAAGAAGTTGAGATGAGATTACCGATTAAAGAGTAGGGACTGGAGTCCTTTTGCACAAAGGGAGACACTTGCAGGCTTCCCTGGATGTCCGAGGTGCTTTTCGGAAGCAATTGGCCAATTTAAAGCATTTCCCAGATTAGAACTGTTGGTCGTAGATAGACCAATCCCGCCATAGGCTTGCTGCGCGGTGATTCCTCGTGCCCCATCTTGGCTGCATCTCTGCATGGGAACCCACCGAACCTGATGCGGGTTATAGTACGTTATACCGCGGATGGCAGAAGGCATCATACCATTATTTGTCCTCAAGCCCTGAGCTTTTGCGGTTCAGAAGTGGAGTTCAAATTGCGAGGCATCCCGTCCCGTTCACGTTCTATGCATGCTGGCTCGCTCAGTAAAGGCTTCCACCAACAATGGCAGCGCTCAATCGATGCCACCAGTTCATTCGTAGCCCTCGATTATGCTCCGTATTACTCTCGCTAATATGCAAGACCTGAAACACCTCCGACCTGCCCTGTTCAGCACCTACCGTCGGTTGGGTGGAGACAAGAACAATTCAAATCTGCCAAATTACTTTTCGCGTTGATCCGGTGGGCGGAAATTGTGGTGCCTGGAATCTGGGCCCTCAATCTTGTGCGCATTTTCCTAAATGCATGGGCATATTGGCAATGCATGTTGGTTCACAGAAGACCAGCCTCCTGTGATGTGAATGATGCAACATCTTGCCCCAAGCGCCCTAATCGAAAAAAGGCTCAAGTATTTGTGACTAGAGTCCATCGGGCCCGGAGTATCTTCCTAGTCATCCGGCCTATAACGTCCCCGGCGTCAACAGCAACGCCAGCGAACCTAGGGCTCTGGACCGTCGAAGTTGTGTCCTTGAATTCCTCGTGCAACGGAGAGTCGCTTGACACTTCTTCCTCTCGTCAAATATCGAAACGTTACACAACGGATGTCTACTCAATCGCACGAGGCTCATGATCGTGAGAAAAGGATTGGGATATGAGAGGCACGCAAAAAGGATGCATTCGGGCAATTTCGTGTCCACGAAGGCTCGAACATAAAAAGTACGGGTGACTTGGCATGAACCCTGGTCTATCCCGGTGTGACTTCAACACCCCTTGCATCGAGATCGAATCGGTAGTACGTACACTAATGGTACACGCCATCAAGAGTTCCATTATTATTCTTCGAATTAAAATGGATGTATAAAAGTCGCATTGGTTCCATCGATGAAGCGAGTCGCGAGTTGCTAGTTGCCAAATCAGACCCCTTCTCCAGGTGAGGTTTCGTCCATCTCCGAATTAAAATGTGGCGGAGGACTTGCGACAAATCGCTATGAAAAGTGATAGATTTCAAGTTTGAGCATCCGCTTGTCTAACCACGCCCGCAACCTTTTAACAATCGTGAGGCCGCGGGACGGGAGCCGCGATTTCAATTTGCTGCCGACCTCGATTTTTGTTGAATTGATGCTCTAGTCATGTGACGAGACTAAAAGATTCCCACCATGGTGGGGCTTTTCTTATCTTATCGTGTTAAACTTTTTTGGCGGGGTCAATTAAGGAAAAAAAAAAAATCGAAGCAGGTGAAAAAAACGCGGGGCATCACCAGAACAGAATTGAGCAACAGTACAAGTCAAGTACGCCGGGAGGGACTGTAGGCTCAAATACCCAGAAGGATAAATAAGGCATGATTTAGGTTCCCATAGAATCGTATATTCTGTATTATTTTCTCTCTATTCAGATAGTGAAGAACTAGCGTATCCTGAGGCCAGTGTACTTCGTAGTTAGATACTTCCATTCATAGTCGGCTTCCTTAGTAAACTTTGTACCCGTGCCCCGCCATGAGGAAAAGGGAAAAATAAAAAGAAAAAAAACCACCAGCGGAAGGAAATTTTCCTTCCTCGCTTTAGTTAGATAGTCCCTACCAAAACAGCTACCAGCTTTCATACTCGACAGCCGTTGTCATAGAAATTCATCAACCTCATCCAATCTCTCTCTCTGTCCTTAGTCCTATTGTATTTCCCTTGACTCAAAGCTACCGCCATCATGTCCGCCGACATCGAGCAGGCCGAGGCGCCTCACCAGACCTTCGACGTAAGTTTTGATGAGAGATCGTCACACCCTTTCTAGACCGCCAATGCTCTCGATCCCTATGAAAATGGATGGCATTGCTAATATCTATGCCTTTTAGACCGTGCTGGTCGTCGATTTCGGCAGGTCAGTCCCTTTCCCTGGGCCTTGTTGAATGTGTGGGGAGCTCTTTGCGCTCGTGGCATACGGCTGTCTCCATCTCACGCTCCATGAGTCACGAGATGTGTTCTATGCCACCTAGGCCGTTTTTGTTCTCTATCCTCCGCGCGAAGACTGACGTGCGTGCACTTCCCAGCCAGTACACCCACCTCATCACTAGGCGTCTGAGAGAGTTGAACATATATTCAGAGATGCTGCCTTGCACGTAAGTTCTTCATTTCATTCTCGCTAGGAGTCCATTGTTCTTACTTTCTCTTAGGATGAAGGCGAAAGACCTCAAGTTTCGCCCTAGGGGCATCATTCTATCTGGCGGTGAGTCTCTTCAAAGTCACAGAGAACACCTAGCCCGATCCTAAAAGCTTGGTTGAGGTCAGTGTCGAGGGACATGACTAACGAACATGATAGGGCCCGCTAGCGTGTACGAAGAGGATGCTCCTCGTAAGTAACCGGCCTTCATTCTTGATAGCAGCGTGAAGGGGCCTTGTACTCACGAATGCCTAGATGCCGACCCCGAGCTATTCGAACTGGGAGTGCCGTTGCTAGGTAAGGAGATCCTATCACTGAAAACGGCAAGCTCGTTTACTTATACAGCCAAGGTATTTGCCAGGGCCTCCAGCAAATCGCGTGGCGGCTCTCGCCGCATAATGTCATTGCCGGAGAGAAGCGCGAGTTTGGCAAGGCATCTATTGTGCCTCAGCGCCACAATACTCCCGTCGATAGGCTCTTTGACGGCGTAGAAGGAGACGTTTGGTGGGTATACGGCCCCTTCCATACCTTAGAATTCGACTAACAGTAAATAGGATGAGCCATGGCGATAAGTTGAGCGAGCTCCCCACCGGATTCTGCACCATCGCCACCACCTCCAACTCCCCTTATGCCGGAATTGCCCACGAAAAGGACCCCGTTTTCGGCATCCAGTTCCACCCCGAAGTCACGTTCGTCTCTCTCTCTTTCTCTCCCTATCTCACCCGCTCTCCTTCTTTTCAGTAATCTCAGAGTGGTGCTGACCGTTCCATATCCTCCAGCCACACTCCTTGCGGAAAACGACTGCTCCGCAACTTCGCGGTTGATATTTGTGGTTGCAAGGCGAACTGGACTATGTCCAACTTTATTGAACAGGAGATTACCCGCATCCGAAACCTTGTTGGAGACAGGGGTCAGGTTTTGGGCGCTGTGGTACGTTTCGCACTCAGTGATATTCTTTGCTTGCCAGGTTAGGCTAACTACTAGAATCGCAGTCCGGTGGAGTTGACAGCACTGTCGCCGCGAAGCTCATGAAGGAGGCCATTGGTGACCGATTGTGAGTACTTATTCCAACAGCAGGGATTGTGAAGGTAAGCTAATCCTCGGACGCCATATAGCCATGCCGTCCTTGTGGACCACGGCCTTATGAGGCTCAACGAATGTGCCGAAGTCAAGGAGACGATTGGCAAGCACCTCGGCATCGATCTTACTGTGGTCGATGCATCGGAGAGATTCATGGCTGGTCTTGCTGGAGTTACCGACCCTGAGAAGAAGAGGAAGTTCATTGGCAACACTTTGTGAGTAGATCGCCTTTCTTTTAGTCTCCGGCTCATGATTGGAGGCGGCGTCGGCAGGCGAATGAAGCCTAGACTAATTAACGGCATACTGACTACTATTATAGTATCGACGTGTTTGAGGAGGCGGCCATTAAGATTGAGAAGGTGAGCTCCTAGCGCCCGATGGACAAAGTATCGTTGCTTCCGCTTTTAGGAACCATACTTACCTGCTCTTCCCAGGATGCTCAAAATACCCCCAATGCTGGAAAGGTTGAGTGGTTCCTGCAAGGTGTGTCTTTTCCCTTTCCTCATATTTTCTTACCATGGTGCTCGGCGAAGGAAGGCCTCGTTTTGGCCTTACTTAGGGGAGATCAGAGATTCCATATGCTAACAGTTATGGCGATCAGGCACACTCTACCCTGACGTGATCGAGTCCATCTCGTATAGGGGCCCCTCGGTCACCATTAAGAGTACGTACTACGTCATTGTTGTTTGGAAGATAGCTGTTACTAACCGTTCAACCAGCTCATCACAACGTTGGCGGGTTGCCCAAGAGGATGATGGAGGGCCAAGGGTTGAAGCTCATCGAGCCGCTCAGGGAGCTGTTCAAGTACGTTGATTCTCGAGACTCCAATGAAAGAGTGCTGGCTTACCGATTTCAAACAGGGATGAAGTGCGCGAGCTTGGACGCCAACTCGGTATCAATGAAGAGCTCGTCATGAGGCACCCTTTCCCCGGCCCCGGTATCGCCATCCGAATTCTGGGCGATATCACAACTGATCGAGTCAGGATCGCCAGGCACGCCGACCACGTAAGTTTTGGAATCGTCTGCGGAGTGAGGACAGAGAAGACTAACTTGGCATATCAAAGATCTTCATCAGCATGATCAGGGAAGCGGGTCTTTATAACAAGATTAGCCAGGCATATGCCGGACTGTGAGTTACTGCCTACGTCCCTAAAACCTATATTGAGAAGCGAAGTGCTGATAGTTGATTTGCAGTGATACCAACAAGGTCGTTGGCGTTATGGTAAGTGACATGTCCCGTGCTAGTCCTTGTCCTTTCACTTGAGCGATATCAGTGGCTAACGCGAATGAATTGAAACAGGGTGATAACCGTGTCGAGGGCTACATTATTATCCTTCGTGCCGTTGTCACGATCGATTTCATGACTGCCGAGGCCTTCAAGTTCGACATGGACCTCTTGATGCAAATTTCGACCCGTATCGTCAACGAGGTCAGCGGCGTCAGCTGCGTAGTATACAACACGACTTCAAAGCCCCCGGCCACCATTGAGCTCCAATAAATTTGCGAAGAATTTTAGATAACTGTAGTTTCCCAATAGAACAATACATTCCTTTTCAAGGTTCCCTGAGACGATAATCGGTATCGTAGTGTATGTTTCTCTTTTATGAGCTAGGTGACTGTAACGCATAAAGCTCCGCTTGAGCATTCCAGATGATATATACCAAACTTCCGCTATTTGACCAATGAAGCAAGACAGCGTCGACTCAATTGCTAGCCACGATTTTAACGAGATTGCGCTATGCATGAGAGGCGCTTGTATCAGTCATTCTACCATATAGTTCTCCTCTCCACCTCTCAATATACCACCAAATCCACGAGCCACCAAGCCATTTCAAGCGTTCTGGGCCTTCTTCTCATTCTCAATAGCCGTCTGAAACAGGCCATAATTAAGCGGAAACCTCTCTCCCATCCAAATAGCCCTCTCAGAATGGTCCCTCAGCGCAGCCTCGTTTTCAGACTCGCCCTCTCCGGGCAATATGTTCGGATGGATAAGGGCGGACAGAGGGCCGCGCCAAACGGCTAGCCAAGAGATGAACGCTCCGAACTGCGCTGGTGTGAACACGTTCACCTCGAACATAGCTACAGGGTGGGGGCCGACTGGTTTGTCCCAAAATCGGTAGATTCTCAGCTCAGGAACTTGGTTATAGTTAGCACATGAACCGGCCAGACCAAGGTTGAGCACATCCGGAAAGGCGCAAGCCTGCGCATGACTGCCGGTCCGGAAAATGGCTATGTGTCATTCCACTTACACTCTCGCCTGATCCGCTCCCACAGCTCAAAGGCGTACTTGGCTTGCTCCTTGTCATTTTGGAAATAATAGATGTGAATGTCACTGAAAAAAAGAGTCAGCTAGATTCTTCAAACAATATCAATACGGAAAGGGCTATCAGCTCTCGACTCCAAGAGGTGTGACCTACAAACCACCACGGCGGCCCTGGTCCAAAGGATCAATGAAGCGCTCGTATGCTATGCTCCGGCCCTCACGTGCCGGATTGACCAGACTCTTGCCGTCCTCGTTCTTCTCCTCCGACAGCGGGGGAGCATTTTCGAAACCTGCCAACGGCGAGGGATAGGTGTATTTTACTGTGGGGGCCATTTTTGTTGTCTTCGATGCCTCTGAAATCCGGCGATTGTATTGCTTTCGATATTGACCATCCTGCGGGAAGTGGAGACGGCGAATGCGCAATCGCCAAATGATATATGGGTTTGGTGCGTCGGCGTACTTCGGGTATCCATGACGTGATTTATCAGCTTTGTGGATCCTTCCATTGTCCGCATCCAGCATTAGAAACCAAATCTATGCGTCCAGACTAGCGTTAATAATCGCCTTTTTTCGCCAGGTAAGCAATAAACTGATTAGCTGACGAAGTAAAACCTCGTGGGGGTGGGGTGGATCAAGGTAACTCCTTGTCCCAAGCGCTTAGAAAGAGACAGCACGGGTATCAATTGATATATTTAATACTGCTTTAATCTCAGTTGGCATTGATACTCACTGCCGTGCTAATGAATCAAGTAATAACTTGTGTGTTAGCGATATTCGAAGGATGGGAAATACTTAGTAGCTAGTTATAAGCTCCCCTCTAGGCTTCGCATGGTGGAGTTCCCGAGACTAGCTCATCTTGAGTACCGCCGTCGTTTGTTACTCGCCTATATCCATTTCCCATGTTCAGCTCTGCTAGCAGAAACATCGCCACTGACTCATATGTATGTCCATGTGCACGCATTATCGCCCAGGCATACTGCTAGCCTTCAATATTACAGCGTTGGAGACAACTTATTAGATATATTATTAAAATAGGGAGACACCTATAGAAGGTTACAGAAGTAAAGCACAACAGCATTACCTTTGTCCTGTTAGATGGAACAATCGACATACTAACTCTGTCAACAGCCAGGCCGTAGAGTGGCGGCGAGGCGTTGGCTGATCTCCGTCCCAAGACAATCCACCTCAGTGTACGAAGTAGTCGTATCCTGGGGCGCATTGCATGGTCGTCTTTGCGGAAGGGGGGCGCATACCCTTTTTGACGAGGCGAAAAGCCGCATCGATGCTATGTGTGCGCGATTTCAGCATGATTTTCCTCAGAATGATCCTGGTTATCCCGAGGACCCCAAACCTAAACGCCAGCCATAGCAAACATAGCAAACCCTCACTTCATTCACTCCAAATAACGGGAGGCACTAGCGCCAATCATTCCTCAAGTAGGTCAAGCCACTCCGGAATTTCCTTAATGAGACTCCACATGTACTTCTCCAACCTGACCGCACACTTGTTGTATACCGTTGTCGCGTCGTTATACTGCTTGCAATTACTAAAAACCAATTTGAGATCGTTGACAAGGTCTCTGGGAGTAGTATAAGAATCGTGCTCCAATCTTTCTTCCATAGTCGATAGATCCATGGGTGATGTAATGACATTGTAATAATCAGGGACTTCATCTCTGTTGACCGGGTGGAGGAAGGGCCATGCTTGTTTGTGGTTTTGGATTTGATACAGGAAACGTCGAAGTTCGTTGAAATGAGGTCCGTGGCGTGGTTCTCGTGCCAATTTGTCCATATCTGGAGACCAGCCTGTTGCTCGAATGGCAGGGATAGAAAGTGGATCGATGGGGATGAGAACGCCGTTGGCCCATTGCTGAGGTGGTTGGTGGACGATGTGACTTTTGCTCAAGGCACGGATTTTTGCTCGTACGGTTTCCTTCTGCTTGAGAAGCATACGGCCAACCTCGAGGTAACGTATCCGGGGAACCATGGAGCATTGCATGAGCGTCCCGCCTTCGTAATCCTTGATATACCCCATCCAGATAGACTTGTCGAGAGTGATCTCCTTCGTAAAGCCTTGTTTTTGAAAATACCCGGTAGCATAGTTGTCGGCGTAAGTTAGAAAATGCATCACTGGGGAGGTAGCCTTGACATAATCCTTCAGATGGGCCATGAGATGCGCTCCGTATCCTTTCACCTGTTGATCGGATGAGACAGCGCAGAAAACGATTTCAGCAAACTTGCGGTCTCGGAATTCTCGGAACGATATTCCGCCAATGACTTCTAGAGGCATCCTGATGATGGCGATGGACAAATGAGTACGATCGTAGACGAGACGCGCGATGTAATCTTTGGGCATTTTTGGAAGTTGCTTTTGGAACAGGCATTTGAGACCTGTCAGGATAATCGAACTCTCTCTGGTGTCATCATTGTTGACAACTCGGAATTCGATCTCGCCTTTTCGTTCCTCCACAACTGCGGGCTTTGGAATAGTTAGAACGTTTCTGACGTTTAAAGGTCTCGCTAGCGTGAGCGTGCCTTCTCTGGGAAAGGAACTCTTAGTGTTGACCCGTCATGAGAGCTTTTGATTCTTTTGATATTTGAGGCTGTCTCCAGCTCTTCGGAAGCAGTGCGCTTCATGACGCACAGATTCTGCCTGTGGTCGACTGGAAGTGGTTGTGACTTTGCTGTGACCATTTGCGCTGGAAGCCTGTGATAGGTAGCATTCAAACTAGTGCAGGCTAGCCTTGAGTTCCACTGAGATTATCGTCGGCCTTACTTAACCTTAAATATTGGAGATGCTAAGTTTAGTGGTGACTAATCCCTAAATGTTCTGCTTCGGGTGCATCAACTCCTACGATTATCACGTGGTACTTCCGACCCCCTGAATGCGGCCGACACTCCTAAGAACATCAAACGATTCGGCAAAGTAGGCTTTATCACATAAAGGTTGGGGTTATAACGATACACGCAGGGAATTGATCTTTTAACTGTACAAAATGCAATAATTCCCCTTGGTCTTTCTGCTGCGGCTTAATCGCATCCAGCCTCCCATTCCAAAGCAACCTGGAGCTCGCCGCAACCTTGCCGATGCAGCAGTAATGCCAATAAAACAAGGCGCACCTAAAACAATTCCCATTTTTGCTAAGAGCACGTTCTCATAGTTCTAGACCAACAAGCTGAAAATTGTAAAATGCAGCGGCGAGCGTGCTGTGAGACGTCAACGACGTAATTTTGCTGCACCAACCACGAGGCTCGTCAAGGGGCTAGCGCTGGGGAATTGGGCTCTGGCGGTCCTCCGGGAGAGAGGGTGTCTGGTAGGGTGCTGCTATCGTCGGCGTGAGGCCCAGCAGATTCCCTCGCGGAAGCGAGAGGAGAGTAATTCGTCCCTGCATTCCAACTAAACTACACTGGGATGTACCGAAATCAGCGAACTTCGCAGTGACTTCACCCTGCTTGAGAATGAGAATGTTGTCTGGTTTTATATCTCGGCGGGTGATGTCGAGAGTATGTAGGTAATGCAATGCGCTAGAGACATGAACTAGTACCGTTGTCTTCTCCTCCCTTGAGAGGGTCGGAAGAGCTTCGCGGAGATTGAGAGGAATATACTCAACAATCATCCAAGGAGGATTAGAATGATCATCGCCAGGGGCCAGCAGCTCATAGGCCTTCATGATGTAAGGCTAAAGTGGTATGAAGTCAGCATTGAGCAGATGGAATTCGACGCTAACCCACGTACATGGTCAAGGTTGGTAATACGTGTAAATTCCTCCCGCAACTCCTCGTATCGCTTCCTCGCCATATTATAATCACCCGTTTTGTAATATAGAACCTTCGGCCCAAATGTATCCCCAGTCGACCTATCCCTAACCTTTATAACGAACGCGGACGCCCTCTTTCTTTCAACCTCCCCTCCATTGACATAGACAGCACCTTTTCTCCCATACCTGACATTCCAAGTTGCCGTCTCTGGCTGGCTTCCAATGGGGGGAAGTATCTCGGTACGGCCTGCAAGATTTCCTTGCTGAATTCTGTGGCTACCACGCTATACACTTGGGCTTCGGTAGTTGTGTGACTCGGCGCCCAGGCCCGGAAACTGGCAGGCCCTAGATCAACCGTAACAGGGGTGTCAATCACCCCGTTTTGTTGGGGGCAGGGGGGAAGTGTGTTATCACCATCGCGCATAAGGATCTTGTTGGTTTATGATATTACCGTCACCCTCGGATTATGGGTGCCGGGCTGGATATCGAATCTGGCGAGACGTCGACTAACGCCTGTCTTGTTATACTTGGCGACTTGGATATCGCACAGGTCGCTATCTCATGGGAGCCAAAACCCAGCCGCTTGGATCGGACATATTTTCTCCTGTTTCCAAAGCAAGAAAGGGCGGCGCCAATTCCCGGGTCTGGCCCCCTTTCCAGGACTCTCCGGAAGGCAGGAGGAATTGATCAATATCTTTTGTTTTCAGACAGCGCTAAAATAGTGTCAACGCCGTCAACGACCCTAACACCGGCGCTTCGCGTTTTGGATCT
Source organism: Scedosporium minutisporum (assembly GCA_034774675.1). Classification (NCBI taxonomy): domain Eukaryota; kingdom Fungi; phylum Ascomycota; class Sordariomycetes; order Microascales; family Microascaceae; genus Scedosporium; species Scedosporium minutisporum. The sequence goes on from SJVG01000218.1 coordinate 37,275, forward strand.
TGTTCGCCCAGCGACATAGTCCTTCAATAGGACCGCTGCGACGTCCCTTCTTCGCTGCGGCTCTTTCTTTCTTTTTACGATACCACTTTTCCTTTTTGGCTTGCGTCTTGGTTGATGACGTACTGAAGCTGGCTTGGACGCGCGCTGCAACTCCTCCATTAACTCCTCCCGCATCTTATTTTCCTCGATAGCATCAATTAATCGAAAATAGTCCACTTCGCATTTCTAATATTGCTGGTCTTTAATGCTGCGTCGTATATCTTTGGGGGGCACTTTCACATGTGAATGTAGGCAAATACAATAGGCATGGTAGGACATTTCAAACTTGGATAGGCACAAGTAACATGGAATTATCTAATGTATTTGGTATCAATGAACTATATAACGAAAATCATAACAAAACTGTAAAGGCTACAATCATACATCCCGCGGATCCAGCCCTCTACACTTTAGATTTAACTGGGGGTTCCGAATCCGACCGGTTGATCGACACACCGTCGCTTTGCGCTGGGAGAGAGTTCATCATCATGGCATCTTCAGGCTCCTCAGGCAACGTCAAGTTGAGGATCATGCAAATAAAAGCAGTAACGACAAATCCGGACTCCATAATAATCTCAATAGCATCCATAAATCCACGGAGGCTAGTGTTAGGTCCGTTATACGTGAAGACCTTGTCGAAGTATGTCGGCACTAACGTAGCTCCAAAACCGAGCGTGAGACCAGCCGTCAGAATAAACCGGTTCCGCCTGGTGAAAGGAACGCTGCGGGCGATGACAGCCATACCGGAGACGGCCACGGAGCAAAAGAGAAAGGTGGTCATGCCTCCTAGAACCGAAGACGGAATGGCGACGAGCGCGGCGGCAAATTTGGCGAAGATGCCCATGACGATGAGGAAGAAGCAGCAGCAGTAACCAGCAGTGCGGTTGGCGCATCGGGTAAGGGCTATAACGCCGTTGTTCTGGGCGAACGTGCTCATGGGCGTGATTGTCATGAGAGCGGCGAGGAGACCGTTGAGGCCGTCGGCGAGGACACCGCCTTGGACTCTAGTCTCATAGATGGGCCCCGAGACTTCCACTCGGGAAACGTCGCAGGAGGCTGTGATGTCGCCAATAGCTTCGCAGGCGACGATGATGAAGACGGAGAGGATGGGAAGAACGAGAGGACCGTAGACGGTGAGCTTGAAGGTGTGCACCCAGATGAAGGAGGCCACGGGAGCGCTGTCGATTCCAGAGCGGTCGAAGTATCCGGTGGCAGCGGCGATAATGCAGCCGACGAGAAGCCCTATGACAACGCTGCAGCTCTTCATGATGGGCTGTTAAGAAAGTGGGGAGGTTAGCGGTATTCCGATATGTTTACGGTTTGAATATAGCAGCTCCAAAACTTACCGAACCGAACCGCTCGCAGAGGATGATGGTGAGGAAGACGGAGAACCCGAGACCCAGGTATTCTGCAGATCCCCAAGGAAGGGCGTGAGGAGCATTGATGTTGGGGCACGAGGCAAAGAAGTCGCTTGTTGGCTGGAAACAAGGCCCGGAACCACCACCCCAGTTCTTGAAACCACTTTCGACAAGGTGAATACCAATGAGCATAATAGTAGGACCTTCAAATTGTCAGAGATGGGGAAGACTGATGGTTTCAATAGAGCGCGGTGTCTTACCGGTGACGATTGGCGGCACAATCTTGAGGAGGATCTTAGGAGGGATGAAGGCGATCAAGATTTCAAGAAGAGCACAGCATGCCGCGGTACCTAGTAGGGCGCCGTAACCCTTAGGACATGAGAGACGGAGACCATTGTCGTCTGTAGGACAGAAGCCGTTTTTATACATTTGATCAAAGGCACTATATGAATCGTGGTTAGTAAAGTCAATTCGCCCCTCGATGCACATCTCTAGAGATATACTAACCCTTGCGCGACGGGGATAATGGTAAATGATATCCCCACTACAGATATTAAACCTGTTCCAAGATAGTAGGGTGTCTTGTAAATGTGAAATCTCGTGATTTGAATCATAGAAAGAGTGCCGGACACGATCAAAGCCGTGGAAACCAGGTACTGCTGCAGCTCAGGGGGGAAGTTGACGCCGCCTGCTCCTCCGAGTATAATTGGCGGTGTAATAACTCCCGCAAGCATAGCAAGCGCATGTTGGAATCCGAGTAGGAGAGCGAGGAGGAGTGGCATGCGGTCATTGAGGCCAAAGAACGGAGAGCCATGCTCGGACTTCTTCATGAACGGGAGGTTCGGCCTAAAGAGGAACGCATAGTCGTATGTGCCTATTAAGCCATCTTTTGTGAAGAAGAGGTGTCTTGCGCCCGCGAGAAATCTGCCCAGGGATCGCTGCCTTCCAATTGGTGGTATGATCTGCGATGGACCCTGATCTTCGTCCATGGCGAATAGCTGGTTCCAGTAAACTCCAGACTGAGTTTGGAGTTTGCGACCCAATTAATCAGATATATATGAAATAGGCGATCGATCGGTTCCTGAGCTCTCGAAGCTGTCAAGTTTGAGGTGGCGGAAAGGCGGGATATAAAAGCTCCCTTGACGAAACTTTTTCCGTTTTCTCGGCGACAATGTGATTTGTGACGTACTGTTCCCCAAAAGGTAATACATGGCTAGATAGTAAAGGTTAACCCTGTCAGGCACGCTGATTGGAGCTAGTGGAATCGATAGTATCACATCCAAGGGTCGCTAAGTTTAATGGTGGGGACGAATCCGGCCCATGTCCTCCACCCTTGCCTCCCGTCCATCCCGTACATGAATCCTGCAGCCATCAATCCTGAGATAAAGATTACAAAGTATATATCAGGCGGCGGATTCCGATGATGATAAGATAGCAAGTGCCCGAACAGAGATAAAGAGGAGTAGAAAGAGATCGTGCAGGATTCGTATGTTCGTCTGAATTCACATCAGATCCTTGCGATCGGAATTGTCCTCCTTGCCTCGTTGGGTGTGTTAAGCGAGGGCAGAGAAGAAGGAAGCTGCCGAATCTAAATACGAAGTACGGCGAGGCCCTTGAAAAGGGTTTGTAGTCCAAGAACAGCAGCGATCGCCTCCCCCGTGTTTCCCCACTGTTTGGTTTCGTATGGTATAGGCTTAACCTTTTCTAGTGTGTTTGGTGCATGGGTTGACAAGAGTGCACGATCCGTTCCTGGCATTCCTTTTCAGCATTGCTGAATCGGTCGACTTCCATGTAAACAAGCCACACCATCCTCCCATTCCAGTCCGATCTTGAAGGTATTTCAGGAAGTGGAAGTCGAATTTTCGCATGGCTTCACTACCTCGTACGCATCTATCATTTTGTGATGGCAGGAATACTATCGTCTCCAATTGGCTCTACTGTGCATGTCGATCGCCGCTGAAAATTTGCCACTTCACCAAGGATCTCTTGCATACCCAATCTGATTTGGTTGTGAAGGATGATGGATGGGAGTTGTCAGTCGGCGCCACGACGGCGTATCTGAGGGAAAGACAGACATCGAAATAGATACAAAGGGTAGCTGTTGGATATATTGACAGCCATATATAATATTGGTATTTAATATGCACTTCCGATGCAAGAGCAGCCATGGTCAATGACGTAGTGACTTTCTTGATTAGCCATTGATCTTGGATGTACAGTTCCAGAATGAGAAGCCCCTTAAATACACAAAGAGTCCGGGTGCATGTGCTGGATTTCAGTATCTTCGTAAATCTATCGGACTGCACCGTTTCCAAAACAGCATCGAAAATAATTCCTATGCTATCAAGATAATGCTCCGCATTTTGGAAGGTGGCGGTGACAAGTCTGGGAGGAGGAATCAGCTATAGTAATGAAACCGATTATATCATACAAAAAAGTGGATAGCAGTTATTTCTGCCATGGAGTTATATTGACGGGGCATCTCAGGTTGAATCTATCTGCTGATGGTTCAGGTTAGTGAACGATCAGCTCATCTGGCACCGACAAGGGGTTGGATTCGATTTGGGAGGATAATCTGATACTGATAAGGATCGTCCTTGGGCCCTTGGCTGATAAGGTATTGAATAATGGGCCGGCCTGGGTATCTATTGCGCCAGTCCCGATCCAGAATCCCGTTATCCCGGTCCCACAACGTCAGACCTAGAAGAGACAAAACTCCGCTCGACTATCCATCTTCCTTGATACGCCAACTTGCATGCATGCCGTAGGCAGATTGATGTCTGGTATCAACGCAGCCGTCCCAGTATCTTGGGTCCTTCCACACCGAGTCGTGTGGGGGCGGGGTTGCATCATTATCTCCCGTTTGATACGTCTCCGATGAGGCGACGACCCTTCCCCTTCCGCTGCTGACGTTCTCTCGATTGGAATCGTATTCGATACGGAAAAAGTCGGTGCTGGATGATTTTGCGAGCGTTGATGGAGAAGGAAATGGGAGTGGTGAGGTTATAGACTATTAGGTGTGAGGTATTATCCTGGGAGGGCGTATTCCGGTACTGTTGGGCGGACCTGGCACCAACTTTACTTCATATCGCTGCAGTTGAATTGCTAATAAAACCCGTATTTCAGTTGAGCCAGTCCCGTATTCGCACTGTCTTTCCAAACTCTAGAATCCCGGATCCGAGCATACCTCATGTCTCCATCAATTCCCTCGACCTCACCCCTTTTCTCCACAACGGTTGCTCACTTCAGTCCCTCTTGACCGCGACGTCATGGCGCGGAACAGGCAGGGTATTAAGAAGAGGCAAAAAGGATGAAAAGGTTCAAAAACATACAACACCGGAGATTCGCTGGTCCTCACCGACTCAACCACTCGTCTGGCGATTCGCAGCTTGTGTACAAGGGAGCGGACGGGACCCTCAATTCCCTGCGACCTATGGCCGTATGTACTTGCAAAATTTTCGTATCCGCCCTATAGAGGGTAAGTACGTTCATAGATCTGGGCCGCGGTGAAGAAGCTGCTTTGGAAGGATGGGTGTCCTGGGTGCATTGGGGCTAGGGAGAGGTTTGAGGAGAGGTATCAGAGCATCACCGGCAGGGTGCGACTGCCGGGTGGCATAATGCCAAGGCGAAAGTACTGAGGTTGGTTAGAGACTTGCTATATAAGGAGGACGAATTGACCGTGATCGTTGACAATGCCGACAAAGTGGGTGTCTTCTTTGCGAGGCGCAGACAGCAGGCAATCGAGTTCGCGGCGGCTGCAATAACATCAGAGCAACCCGCTCCATCTCTCCTACCACAGGGATAGCGGAAGACTCTGTAACTAAGTTTCAAGAACGTGTGGATGAATCTACGTACCGCTACCCATTCACGTGTAGCCTCAAAGACAATATCGCAAATCACATATAAGGTAGGCATGCGGAGGAGTGTCGAAGACTGCTTCCACTGCTTGAGACTATGACCATGCAAGCAGACGATCTCGCACTGTTACCTGCATACCTACACACTCTGGTGCCTAAACAGGGGTAGCTGTTACTGGTATGACCAACACCTCTTGAATCCTCGTTGGGCCTGGTATTTCGCGCATCTCTGCCCCAACATCCTCAAATCGAGGATGTTACGTAAGGTTCTGTTGGGGCAGGGTAGACGATTCCAGCCTGACGTTGGTTCTCGAATTCACAATTCCATCGGACTACGCCTTCCACCTGCAATCATGGACGAAGACTCCGATATCATCTCTGAAGCACATCCGTGGACCATCCGCCAATGCGGTATTTGCGCCGAGTTTATTGAGTCAAACGGGGAAACGATAATTTGTACCACCACCCGCCCAACAGCCCGTTGGCTCCTAAGACTGACTTTAGGTGCAATAGTTTGTAGTAAAGATGGTTCGATGGACTACATCGGCCCAATCGAATTCAAATACCCGAATTTTCTGAGGTCTGCTTATCTTGAAACCAAAAGGGGCTTCAAGATTTCGGCCGGTCATGATTATTGTCGTTGTCCTGCCGCCGTAGACTGCGTGCTGCTACATCCTTCATGCTACAGGGCCTTTCTTCGGAGTTCGACAGTTGATAGATCCGAGGCAATAAATCGTCTATGGGCGGTGGCTACATGGAGGCATCCATGGAGATTGAGCCCGCCACTCTACCTACCGTATAAGAAACTGGACAGAGATGCGCTCCGAGTCGTAGCGACCAGATGCGGCATTCCCCAGCTTGCCACATTGCCCTGGGAAATAGTTCAGATCATCTACGCAAATTCCGAGCCCTACGATTGCCACAAATGTTCGTTTTGGAACATTGTCTCGGCGGTGAGCTTGGCGAACCACATCTCCCGTAGAAAGGACCGAGAGCCTCTCCGGACCCTTCGGCTGAGCAGAATACTGTCATGGGAGCGTGGCGGAGATATCCAGCACATCGGAACTGAATCACAATCACAATATAAGGCAATAAGGGTGACGGTTGATGGTGATGGAATAAAAAGAGTTGAGGCACTTCTCGAGATGCCTTTGTACTCCGGAGAGTGCTACGAAAACCTTGCCTTCACCGTGCTGGGCATTGAGGCTGCTGACTCGGTGATGGCCCACACAATGGTATGTCCTCCCGAAAGGCTGTTCCGGTTGACTCGTGTCTTATTCTTCTTCTAGGACGGTCTTCTACGTCTCCAGTTCGATGATCCATCCGACCATCCGACAGTATGGAACACTCCCGCACCTCCTGACCTCCTCCAATGCAAACCGTTCGCACCCTGGTCCCTCCCTTCTCCTATCGCTTTCGCTATAGAAATAAACAAGATCACGGGGATATCCTTCTTTTTAGATCATCACCGGATCATAGATGTTTATCCCCATTACAACTCACACTCTTGCGCCGGGCCGGCTTTCCAACGCGCCTGCGACCCTGCTAGTCCTATCTGGATATACATGCCTATCGCGGAACGTGACAGGGTTTTGGTTATGGGCTTTAGGAACATCGAGTTTATTAATGACACCACTTTCCAGATTCTTTTCAGGACACAGTTAGCCGGCGACATCATCCTTGGTGTATTCGACAACCCTGCCTTGAACCTCACCGCTTCGGACATTGGAACTACAACGCCGGAGACGCTGATCTACAGTAGGTCTAGGGACTGGAACGGATGGAACTTTGGCACCTACCACAGGGCACCCGATAGACAGGAGGCCCCGTTTCCGCACGGCGAGAGCTTGACCTGTGAACTCTCCAGACCATTTGCCAGACGCTGCCCCGAAGACGTCATTCTCCAGGACTGGGCACGGTTTTACTCGGAGGCTCCCCTGGAGAACGTCTCGTCTGCGGTCGTCTTTTACCGGGGGGACGGCAGGCACTGTAGAGGAATCATCCTCCATTATGATAATGGAGGCTCCCGCGCGCTTGGGGAGTGTCGCGTGAACTCGGATACCGTGAGGACCGTTGCTCGGCCGCTGAAGCTATGGATAGAAGATACAGTTGTTAGCTGGGACGTCTACATTTACAGGCGTGTAGGGGTCGAGTTTACGTGTGACACCGAAGACTTGCAGAAAGGTGAAAATTGGCACTCGTACCCAATGGAGGGGGTCTTGAGGTTCTGGCATACTGCGAGGGAATCCGTTTGTCGTGTTCATATAGAAGGATCTTAATCAAGACGTATGTAGATTTCTGGGCAGTAATTATGAAAGAGAATTTCTGCAAACTTGGGACTTGAGTTATGCTCGTAGATACATGTCGACCATCACGAAGTCGGAGATGCAGCAAACAAGACATCCGAATTTCATATATTGAGCTCCCCATCCAATGGGCCGATAAATGGTATATATATTCTTCCCCCCTAAATTTAGCTCAACTATCAATCGCCCATATTACAACGCTAAATCATTTCATGTCCTTTTCTTAGATCAAAGCAAACTGCTTTCGCTTACGCTTCCTTCGTAGGCGCTCGAGGAGCAGCGGCTCTATTCTTCTCGTTATCCGATCCAGCCTCTCTATCCGACGTCACGGTGTCACTCTGCACGGCGACCGATGTAAGCGGCGGTGTATCATCTCTCCAAAAGTCCTTCTTGCCTCTGAAAAGCCTCTGAGTCCAAGGCGGGAAGAAGCCGCCAGGGATACGATAGGTCCAGCCGTCGCGCTCGTCATAGTTGGGAGGCACGATACGGCCTCCGGAGATCACCTTGATGAGCCAAACAACAGTGTTCAACAGGATGTAAGTGCAAATACCGCCGATAAGACCATCGGCAATCGAGTACGTGAAAGGCATGAGAGCAATGGTGACAAAGGCGGGGACTCCGTCGCCCATGTACCTCCAGTTGATCTCTGTCACGACGCCAACCATCATGGAGCCGACAAGGATAAGAACGCAGCCAGTAGCCCAGGGAGGTATGGAAGCGAAAATGGGAGCGAAGAAGATGGAGATGAAGAAGCAGATTCCGGTCATCATGGCAGTGAGACCCGTCTTTCCACCTTCGGAGATACCGGCGCCGGACTCGACGAAGGCCGTAACGGGGGGAACGCCGAGGACAGCGCCGATGGAAATGCTCAGGGCATCAACCATGTAGGCAACGGTGGAGCCCTCGAAATCCTGGGTGACGGGGTCAATCAAGTTGGCGAAGCGGGCCATACCGTAGAGGGTACCGGTGCAATCAAGAATATCGACATAGAGGAAGGTGATGAGAGCGAGACCGAATTGACCGCCGTATCCGGAGATGTCCCACTCCTGGACATTTAGAGTCTTGGAGATTTTATGGAAATCGACAACTTTCTTAAAGAAGTCGAAGGAATCATTGCCAACGGCCGTATATGGGAAATATGTAACGGGAGTCGTCCTGGGCCACGAGATGATGCTGACAAGAACAATGCCAGCAATAACCGCTCCCTTAACACGATATATCATCAAAATGGTCGTCAAGATACCGCCGCAGAAGATTCCGACCCACATAGCCGGATATCGCATCTTGTCCCAGCTCGGGCAACTTCCATCCTCAAGGCGGTTCCCCGGGGAGCAGCCCGCAAGCTCGACCGGAGTCGCCGACCCGCCGACGATGAGGGCAATTCCTTCGCTGTAAGTAAGACCGATTAGAGTAAGGAACAGTCCGATACCGGCACTAGTAGCTAGCTTGATGGGGCGCGGGATGGCCCGCGCAAGCCACTGCCGCATGCCAAGAAGTGCAAGACCGAAGAAGATGAAGCCCTCAATGAAGATGGCGGTTAGAGCGACCTGGAAAGGTACAGGCCCAGTTCCGCGAACGCCGACTAGGTCGCTCAAGGTTAGCGAGTGTGTGACATGGCGCACATGGCGCGAGGGGCGGGCGGGATGTGACTAACCGACGGTGTAAGTGAAGTAGGCATTCAGACCTAGCGACATGTAAGTGTCAGCTTATGCTTTTTCTTCACGATTCAAACCCCTCGTCATTCGAGGGAACGCCACCAGGGCGGAGTCAATCATTTCTCTATCACACCGCTGAAACTAGCGGTGACGGGTTTGCGGAGAAGAGAAAAAAAGCAAATCCAGAAAAGGACATTCCTGAGAACACACAGAGGTGGGACGACATACCCATTCCAGGAGCCAAGCCAACAGGCCTATATTGCGAACTCGTCAGCCATAATCTCTTTCAGAGGGGAGAGAATACAGCAATCAAGACTCACATATTGGCAAAAAGACCCATGCAAAACGTCGCAAGAGAAGAAATGGCCGCAGTCGCAGTCACGGCATCTCGCTTGACGGCCTGAGCACACATCAGGTACTCCTCATTCTTCGCGCAACTAAGATCGTCCGCGGCGGGGTTGCAAACACAGGGGCCGCCGCTATCCGCGACGATCGACGCATTAACGGCGATAATGTAAGCCATGGCGAAGAAGCAAGCCAGGCCTGCGCGCATCTCGGTGAAGAAGAACGAACCCTTCCGTTCCTTCGGCTACATGATGAAAGACGAGAAATGAGTCAATAGGTTTTTTTGCGTGAAACGCAGTGCTGACAGAGTGGTGAAAAAAAATTTTCCCTTCACATGGAGGAGGGGGGTAGGCTCTGTGTGTGAGAGAGAAGGAACATTGAACGTACATGACCCGAGCCCTCGAGCCGAAACCAGCGGCCCACCGGGCTCGTGGCGACCTTGCGATTGATGTTTTGTATGAAACCCATATCTTCGGTAGAAGTAACGACGGGCAGTAAAGATGAGTTCGAGGCTGCTCGAGGAAGGGAGGAGCTAAGAGGGAAGCTCCCTTGCGGGCCGTGATGTATATACGAAGTATGAGCCCTAGAAAAAAAGAAGAAAAAAAGAAGAAAAAAAATATTCTGCATCATACCCACCCACCCCAG
>SJVG01000219.1:0-47351 GCA_034774675.1 Scedosporium minutisporum
GCGCCAGCCTCTCGTCGAGCCTAGCCTTGAAACCCTCCAGCTCCCCGTCCTCAGGCCGCAGGTAGTCCCCGGGCAGCTTGAAGAAGGCGTTGGCGATCTGCAGCATGAGGATGTGCGGGTGGTTGTGCTCGTGGCAGACGAGGATGCCCTCGCAGGTTCGGCGCATGCCGTGCTCGCCGTAGTGCTCTTCGAGACGCTTGAGGCGCGCGATCACGGAGGGGTCTTCTTCCGGTTGGGTCTCTTTGACGCCGAAGGTGTAGTTGGAGAGGGGGTAGAGGCGGATTGTGGTGGGTTGGTTGGCGTTGAAGGAGAGGGGGACGATGGGGGGTTTGGTGCTTTGGAGGACTGAGGGCGGGATGGTGGACATTTTGGCGGTAGAGGTGAAGAGTTAGCTGGCGCGAGGAGATTCGGTGGAGTGTAGTAGATAGATCTGCTTCGATTGGAAAATAGTAGAAGATTGCTGATTTGGTTGCGCTTGGCGATGTGTGGTTCTGGCGAGGTAGGAAGAGGGAGTTGAGAGATTGGCGGTGGGCGCGTGGGATTTGGAGAAGAGAAACGTTGGAAGCTTGTTCAGCCTTGCCCAGAAATGGGTGCTGGGGCTGGGGCTGCCGAGTACTGGGTAAGCCTGGGAAGCTCGAATCCCACTGTACCATACCTCACTCAGTACCTTGTACTTGTACTTGTCTTGTGCATCCCAGAAGCTCAAGACAACGACAGACAATTTACATATCTACACGGCAGCAGGACACAGCAGCTTGGTTTATACAAATACAATTTTAAATCTGGAAATTGTTAGAAAGTGGTTAATTAGGTCCATCATGTCCAATTAGCCTTTCAATCACTTTTCGAAGCTCTTGGAAACAAATCCTACTGTTCAATACCTAGGGGCTTATCGTTGACTCACAGAGACATTCACTTAAACCACACCATGGCAAGCCTCAACTTCTTATGAAAAGCTCATTCAATCTATGCCTGTTAATACTAAAAAAATCACCAATAATCACATTATTCCCAGGAGCATCCCGAAAAAAGAAATCAAAAAGAAAGTCAAAAAGCAACAAGAACAGAAAAGCATCCGGATCAAGACCGCTGCTCAATCACAGCACCAAAGGCGCCATCAAGTTACAAATACACATCAAAATGTACCATGTACCGCTGCACTAACTTCCAAGAGCCCAACCCTTGGAAGAAACAAAACTCCCTACTCGCTCTGGTTCAACTTAAGCATTCCACTCACCACCAAGCCAGCGGTTGAAAAAGTCAACAGACGCCTCAGGCTGATCCATGGGCACCATGTGCCCCGCCTGATAAATCTGCATAAAAGTAAAGTTTCCGCTCGTCTTGACATTGCCATACGACTCATCCTTCTTGCTGCTGCCAGAAACGTGGAGATCCTCAATCACGGCGTCGTTGAAACCCTTCTTGCCCTGCCAATCGAGCTGCTCCGTCCACGCCTGGTTGCCGAGCCAGTTGCAAATGTAATCAGCATCGCCGGCATAGATGAGCACGGGGATCTCCTTGAGCAGCTCGGGCACGAGGCGGTGGTAGGGCTGGAACCAGTCGCCGGCGAAGAGGAAGCCGCGGTTGACGTCGAAGTTGCAGCTGTCGTAGCTCGACACCTCGGCGCCGAGGGCCTCCATGACGTCGGCGCGGTTGAGGTACTCCGAGACGTAGCCGAGCCCGCGGTAGCAGAGGTTGGAGTTGTCCTCGCACTCGCCGCGGATGTCGTAGACGTTGCGGCCCGTCCTCTGGTAAGGGCCGATCATGGCGTTGTTGCAGTAGATGCTGGCGGGCACGCATGACCACGCGCTGCCCGACTTGTAGCAGTTGTTAATCATCGATTGGCAGCGGGGCAGGGCATTGTCCATGGAGCGGCACTCGCTCTCGCTGAGGACGGCAGGGTAGCCGCCCTCGCCGCAGGCCATGGGGCGGTAGTACTCGTATTGCGTGTATCCGTCGGTGAGACCGTTGCCGATCAGCACGCTCTTGAGATTGATGTTGCGGTTCTTGTGCGAGAGAATCTCCGAGGCGAAGACGGGGATGTAGTGTCCGGCGTAGGATTCGCCGGCAATGTGGAAGTCCTGCTTCGCGTACTCGGGGAATTCGTGGAAGAAGAGGCTAAGGAGAGCGTAGACGTCCTTGCCGGCGGCGACACTGTCGGTGACAGACGAGCCGCTGTACGAGTATCCAGCGTTGACGGGCTGGTCGAGGAAGATGACAGAGGCATTGTTGTTCCACGAGAAGGGGTTGTTGACGACCTTGATGTTCTTGTCGATGCTCGCAGGGCCGAGCTCGAGGAAGAGGCCAGTCAACGAAGAGCAGCCGGGTCCACCGTTAAGCCAGAGGACAACGGGGTCATTCTTGGGGTCGTTCCTGGACTCGAAGAACCCTATGAATCGAAAAAGTGTTAGTAAACTAGGTTCCCGAGCGATTGAGAAAGTCGGGTGTCGAGGACATACAGTAGAAGAGATGCTTGTCGTTCTCGTTATCATCAAGATAACCGCTATACTGCTTCACACTATCCACCCCAAGAACCGAAGGATCCACCTTCCTCGCCCTAAGATTATAAGCACCAAGCTGCCCCCCAACGGCCCTCTCGCCGCCCGCCATCCAGATCTTCTCTACATCGGCACCCTTGACGACGTGGTCCCACGCGCTATCGGGCCTGCGGTTCGCCGGCTTAGGCTTGTACGACAGGGCCGACGACTTGAAGGCGGCCACGGCGTCCGGAGCGAGGAGGGAAACCTCGTCCCAGAGCGCCTTGGCCTCGGACCCGGCCTTGGTGATGGCCTGCTGGATCGTGTCCCAGGCGTTGAGGGGCTTCTTGTCGACGGGGGCGTCGCCGGCGCCGAGGCGTACTTGGGCGTCGAAGGCTAGGGCCGTCGAGGCGGCGCCTAGCACGAGGGATGTGGCGAGCCTCATTTGGTGAAGAGGAGTGGGAGGGGCTCGGGTGCGGAAGGCGGGGGAGCGATAAATGAAGACAGCTACAGATGTTTCAAACGGGATCGCTCAAGGAACGGTCCGGAGTGTGAGAGTAAAAGTTAGGTGTTGATAGATGGATAGACAATGGTATGAGAAGAGGAGAAGGGAGAGGGGAAGATGCGGAGGGAAGAGAGTGGCTGTTGTTGTCGGGAAGGGAAGAAGATCGGAGAGAGCAAGTTCCAAACTGGGGAAGTACCAGTGACGAAACAGGCAGCTTCGTTACCAGGTGATCTGGGGTGGAGACACGGGCGGCACTACAATGTACCTGTACACAGCCAAACTGCCTTGATGGATAGCCACTGTCGGACCAGGGCGGAAGTGGTGGCAGCTGAAACAGGGAAGCTCCCCAGAGGTCCGGAGTACCGAGTACAGTGGACTGGGTTACCGGAGAAATGTACCCAGTACTTGGAGCTGGTTGGGGTTTTGGGTTTGAAGAGCTCCTGCGTTCTCCGCCCGTACTGTGCTCTTAGTGGTCAAACACCACATAACGTCGGAACCGAGAGCTCCACATTCCAGTATCAATGACTCTTATCGCCATGAATAAAGTACTAGGTACTTCGTACTTCACAATATCAGTGCCACCCGTCCCATGTCTGTGTTATGAAATACTGCCAGGGAAGACGAGCGCCACGGAAGACCCGACTCGCTACCACTGAAGTCTGTTGAGTCTGGCCTGGCCCACTGCTGGATCCGGCACGGCAGGGACAACAGTCGTGGAGGTGCACAAGATCATGTCAGTGGTGGCAGGTATTGCCAACGAGCACAATGTTCGCCTTACCGTACACTGCAGGTACCGCCAGGCAAGCCGTTTCTATTCCTTACTAGTCAGTGGCACCCGGATGGCCCCGACCAGAACCGTCCATCAATACATCATTGATCCATCATAGGAATCGTACGAAGTAGATTGGCAGAACCTGGCTGATCTCTCTCCCTAGCATTGCCTCTTCTTCACAGAATTCAATTCAAGGCTTGAAAGGGTTGAGAGTTGAGGGTTGGGATCCACGAATCGACCGAACACCGAGGAGGGTTCCTGGACCAGCCAGGATTTGGAAGGTTGGACGGGGACGGGTACAGACGGGTTGTCGTGTGCGCTTCACTGTTATCTCCGGAGAGCGTTCCCCACACATTACGACAGCGAATCGGTGCCTATCATGCACTTGCTGCTCTACCCGTTCCATCCGTCTTGTGCTGTGCTGTGCCATGCTGTCCACGTCAAGGCGCATTTGGTCATAAACCATTCGATGAGCGGTCCATCTTCAAAGGTATCCTTTGGAGATAACCGGAAGAATTCAGGAAATACAGATCAATAATCACAAGCACAAAATACACCCCATCGTTTAGGACTACACGACATATGAAAAAGGTCCATCGATTATGCGCAACTGCGCCATCTCTCTCTAAGACTAGACCTCGAGGCTCATCAATCCCTCTTCTAGAGTAATGGAGAGACAAAGATGATCGTTGCTCACTATACCTATCATTGCTATTTCTGACTCCTCGAGTATCGAGTGTTTTCGATGCTTTCTTCACCAACACCCTATCCCATCCTCCCTTCTCATGCTAGTCAGAGGTCGGAGGTAGCATTAACTTAGAGAGCGATCACAATCATCACTTCGTACTAGTGTCTGTCATGTCATATCCATAATGCTAGTATTCTTTTTATGTGCTTAGAGGATCAGCATGCAGAACCTGAACTCCTGTACCATTAACCGGTCGATGCCTCATGTAGTGGCCGTTCGAGCCCATACGACGTCTAGAATGTGTGCGTTGTCTATGCCATAAACCTCTCTTCTTCTTTTCCTCCCCTCCTCCCTATCATCATCAAAGTAATCAATCCCCTTTCCTTTCCTCATGCAACATCACCAACCATCAACCGCTCTGCTCATGTCCGTAAGCCATGGCGCATTCAATTCGTATGCAAGCCATGGACAAATATATGGTGATCATCCTGCTCATGCCATCGAAACAAAAATGCTGGTGGAGTTTAAAAAAGAAGAACAAGAAAAAGAAACATGAACAAGCAAAGCAAACGGCCCTCTTTCATCTTCGGCGGGCGTAATTAAAAGTTGAATTTTCGCTTAGTACCGGCCGCGACCGGTCCGCCGTTGCTTCTTTCATCACCACAGACCTCCTTCTCCTCGTCCTTACTGATTCTTCGTCTCGTCCTCCAACCGAATTTCCGCAACAGCGTCAGAGTCGTTATCCGCCGCCCCGCCCCAGCTGCCAGGACCTCCGTGGACGTCGTTCCAGGGAACCTGAGCCGCCCCGCCCTCTTCAATAACCGCCGGTGCTGCTTCCGAGTACTCGTAGTCAGGGAGGAGCTCCTCGCCTTGAGCAACCGCATCAAAGTACGATCCTGCCGCGTCCGGGAGGTGGGGATCTGAATCCATGAGCGTATCGGGGCCTTCACTGGCCGAGTCGAGCTGCGCGTCATCGCTGGCATAGTCAACAAGTGATATCTTCCCCGATGCCTCGGTGCTTGCTGTCGCGCCGTTCAGCTGATCAAAGCTCCATCCCGTCGAGTACGCTCCGGCCGCCGCCGTATTACTGGACTCACCCATTTCGATCCCCTCGTCCTCGATGCTCGGCTGAACGGACGTGTAAGGGGGGAGCTCGTCCATCGGCTCAGAACCACCGCGATTTGTCCCGCGAAGGTGAATCGTCCCGCTGTTCCCCGTTCCCTTGCCACCGGTCGACGAGCCATACAGGGATGACCCGCCAACCCGCTGGTCGTCCCCCGATCCCGCCTCCTCGGAATCCTCGTCAAATCGGCTGTTGAACTTGGCCGCGATCTCGGCAAATCGGGGTCCGCCCAAGGGAACGGAGGAACGGCGTCGGTAGAATAGCAGGTAGGCGGCACTAGTGACTACCTGCGAGAGGTCCTTTACCTTGCTCACAGAGCTATCTATATAGTAGCAAAAAAAAAAAAAATGCCACGTCAGTAAATCGAAGTTGAAAGATGAATGAGAAACCAAGTAAAATGGG
The DNA here is from genome assembly GCA_034774675.1 of Scedosporium minutisporum. Classification (NCBI taxonomy): domain Eukaryota; kingdom Fungi; phylum Ascomycota; class Sordariomycetes; order Microascales; family Microascaceae; genus Scedosporium; species Scedosporium minutisporum. The sequence goes on from SJVG01000219.1 coordinate 5,968, forward strand.
AGCTAGCACATAGCTGGCTTACTGCCAAGGCTCATCTTGCTTATGAAAGGGGACAAAGGTGAGTGAGGGACAACTTACCATTGTAGTGGTACCAACATCCGTCCATAAAGTTCTTCGCACTCGCCGTGTAGTGGCCTCCGCCAAGCCCACCATAATGCTCGTCGACACCGATGAGGTCATAAATTTCGACCTTGCCATCCTCCTTGTGCAAAACACGGGTCTCAAGATCCAGTCCCTCCACGGGGAAGCTAACCTTAATATCAATCTTGTCCCGTCGGTAGTGAGAAGAACTGAATCTCTTCAGGTGGCACACGAGGATATCCGGCGTCTTCCAGAGATCAAACTTCTTGCTGGCTCGCCTGTGTTCCTTGCATCTGGGGCAATACCACATGTCCTGCTCGGAGAGAACTTCGGCCCTCTCGAACTCGTCGAGGCAATCGTCAAGCGTGATGCCAGAGCTGCGCCTGGAGGACCGGGCCTTACGCTTCATCTCGAGGCCAACATCCTTAAGCTGCTCGGGATTAGCATACGTCTTGGCGCCACGATTATCACCGTATTCTTGAGTGTCGAGACCAAAGACCATGTCCCAAGCCTCCTCACTCCAATCAACAACAAGGCCCTCGCCGAGATGGACGAGAGCGCCATCATCAATAGGCGAAGGAATCTGAGGCTGGGGCGGAACATCAGGCATCTGAAAGCTATTGGACAGATGCTTGTTGCCTCGCCGAACCTTGGCCAGACGTCGCTCCTTCTTGGAATACGTCTTCTTCTGCTTGCCAGGTCGTCCTCGGCCGCCACCGACCTTGTACTTGCCCTTTGCACGACCATTCATACGGTTGGGATTCTTTATGTGATGTTAGAGGGGAAAAAAAAGATCGCTACGTAGATGGATGGGAATTAGTTAAAACATACCCTGTATGAGACGGTGACGTCGTCCTCTGACGATTCTTCGGCCATGCGTGTCTGCGCCGGCACGCCGGGGGAGCTCTCCTCACTGCCGCTCTCGTTATCGGAGGCGTTGCCGTTAGGCCAATCCGCGGTGCTCTGGGTCTCGTCATCAACAGGAGTTTCGGGCTCGGGCATCCGGGTGGAGAGCCTCGGGAACTCCTTGTTATCGTCGACTACATTCCATCCCGTTGCCATGATGCCATCCGAGTTTCGACCGTCACTGAAGTAGCTCATCTCAAACAGGTTTTGGACCACCGACTGGAGGAATTGATCCGTATTAACCCATTTGGGGCGTCGCTGGTTGAAACGCTTGAGGATGGTTGTGGCAGGACTGGATATCAATGTTAGTCGTGTGTGTTGTGAAGAAAAGGAGGGCGAGGAGTAGAGGGGGAGCATACGCCTTGGTGGGCTTGGAAGTCTTGGTGGCATCCTTCATAGTGACATCCACCAAATCTTCCTCTCCTTCGACGGACTTGACAATAATCTTAGAATCACCAGAGTCACCGTCCGAGGTGAGCACCATTTCGGCATCCGTGTTCTCAGCCACGTCGCCGTCCTCGCCATCCTCATCTTCGTGGAGGAAGGACCAGGTCGAGAACGAGGCAACCTTTTCGAGAACCTTTCGCCGAATGGTATCTTCGCTGCGAGCCTATGTTGGTGATTCCGGTTAGTACTTTCCGAGGTCGCGTATAGGGAAATGGGAAAGAATAGATAATAGAATTCCAATTCTTACCTCTTCGCGTGTGAGAATGATAAAGTGAGGGGGGAGACTATCGTCCTTCCTGTAAGAAGCACGACCAAATCGTGACTCGCGGCGGTGAATAACGGGAAGAACCATCTGATCACAGCGAGGGTCATCCCAAACGTCCTCGTCGCTCTCGGGGCTATCGCCGTCAACAAGCTTGCGGCGTCTCTTCTCCGTCGGTACTGGTCGGGGAGGCCAGTTCGAGGCGGGGCGCTCGAGCTCATGGACGGTCGGCACATCGTTCGGTTGAATCTCCTCCGAAACGTCCATCGAGTCGTCGTAGATCTTGAAGAACTTGCCCTTAAACTCTTCAGCACCAATCAGACGATCGACGGGGACGCCGGTTCGCTCGGAGACGAATTCCTTGAGAACCTCCATGGAGCTGTGCTGGGGGATGTCCACCTCCAAGTAGACGGGGGCGTCATTCAGAGGGTAAAACTTGATGGCCTTGGACCACAAGTTCTCAACGGGAAGAGGGAGAGTGAGATTGTTGAACGGGTCGAACGTGATGCTGATCTTGTGGCAGACGGGGCACTTAAGCGTACTCTTATACAGACCAGTGAATAAGTCCGCGATCACCGAATCATCTCGCCTCTTCGTAATGTCCCAGACCTGCTCGGCCATCCGCGCAATGGCAGCTTGGTCATTAATCATCTCATCCGTAGAATCGGGCTTCTCGATGTATGGCTTGCGTTTAACCCGGCTAAGATCTTCTTGCAAGGCATCGAGGAGGAAGCCAAGGAACTCTTGCGAGTCCTGCTGTCCCCAAGAGGCAAAAGTCGGTCGGCACTGTCCGGCGACGCTCTTGAAGCTCGAAGGGCGGAAGTGATCGGAGTTGTGGTACATCTCTCTCAGGAGATTACCGTACGCCATCGCCATCTTGCCGTTGAAAGCGAGAGGATTCTCCTGATTAATCTCCTCGACGTACTCATCAGTGAGGAAGTACTTGGTAAGCTCCTCTACGCTCCGCACGCACTGGAGAGCCGAGTTCATGTAGCAGGTGTTGCCAAGGTTCTGGAGTCCGACGGCTCCGGTACCCCTCCAGCTCTTCTTCTTCTGCGCTCTGCCCCGTGTAATGGGGCCTTGCAGCGCGGGGCTGTTGCGGCCGCTGCTGGTCCGAGACTGGGTGGAGATGTTGGCTGGTCGGTTGCCGGTTTTACCATTGGTCTTAGCAATCTTGGTAGAAACCCAACCTCCGTCGGTCGACTCCTCCACAACGAGGGTCTTGTCTGTGACCAGACTGTGGATATTCAAAGTTGCTTTCCCATTGTACTTGGGGTTACCAGTCTGATCCTCCGCCTCGATTTTCGTTCTCTTGCTGCGCTCAAGCTGGGCCCAGGTAGGGACGTCTAGAAGAAGGGAGTTCCATGAATCTTGAGGGTTGGCAGATTCGGGAGGCGTGGTAGGCGGCGTCATGGCAGATGCGGATGAGATGGGCTCGGAAGAAACCTCCGGGATAGTGCGGTCCACCTCCCAAAGGCGGATCTTGCGTTCATAGGGGATCTTGAGCGCATCTTTGATATCCTTGAGGAACTGGTTGTACGAGTATCTTGCACTCCTCACCATGATGAGCGGTGGTGAGTTACTTGCCTTGAGAGTCTGGGGGATGTTGATGCCGCTGACGTCCGACCAGAGGCGGTGAATGGTGAATAGAGGAGGGTGGATTTCATAGATGATGTTTGGGGGTGATGTTGGATCGGGCTGGGTATTAAGAGCTACGCGGCGGATAGGGTGCTGGCCCTCCTTGAGGCCGTACCACTTGTAAATAAGGTCCCAGGCATCCTCCGAGAAAAGCTCGCAGGTCTCAAGGTCCGTTCCAGGCTTCAGGCGGACAAAGGGCTCATCAGAAGGAGGCTGTTCCAGTACTTCCTGGATAATGTCCGAGTTATCCACGGAGCCTAGGGGTTCGTCAGAGACGTTATCCTTCAGATGCTTAGGGTCTCCTCCCAAGGCCAAGGCCTTGTTGACCCAAGTCTTCGTAACGACGAAAGCCACGTCATTCTCTTGGACAGGAGTTTCATTGAATGCTCGCTGAAGGGTTTGGATAGTTTTGAGCTGCTCAGTTAGAGGAGGAGCTAAGGAAGAATAGTTAGCTTTGCTGGCTGCAAAACAAGAGAACAAAAGTGAAAAAAACAGAAAAGAGGGTCCGGGGGGTGAAGGGAAACAGAAGGGAAGTACTTGTGATGCCATCAGAGATGGAGCAGCCACTGGGCTCGGATGATGGGGGCGACTGGCCCGCGTAAGACGGTGATGCAGACGACTCGGGCGACGAGGTGTCCATTTTCAGGCGTTTGGTGCTATCCGGCGTAGTCGACGTCGACTTACTGGCATCGGGATTCTGGGCGTAACCGGGGCCAGAATCAGGTGCGTCCACACTCATAGCTCGAGGAAAGTCCGGAGTAGATTGGCCGGCGGTGTTGTCTGGTTCAGGATCCATGCTGGATGCGCGTCGTTTTAATGGTGATGAGGAGCGGGTGGGGTCTCCATGCCCAGACATGATTGCCCGCTGTGAGTATCGGATGGGAGACCGGCTTCTGGCTGCTGAGGAAGGGGTCAGCGCAGCGCCAGCCTCAAGAGTTGTGGACGAAGGCTGTAGTTGTTCAGCTCCCTGGTCGCCGTCGAGGGAGAGCTCTGCGTACGCGGCACAGGGGGACGATGCCGTGGAAGAGGCGTATTCGGCGGAGACGAGGGAGGAATGGCGTGTTTGAAGTCTCGGCGGAAGGCTCGATATGCAGTCCTGAGGTAGGACGGTCGAGAAGCTCGAATTGGACGCGACGGAGAAGGAGAATGAGGCCCGGTCGTCGTCGTCGTTCGACTCGCACGAGGGGAGGATGATGTCTGCAGGAGCGACCTGGGGGGAAGGGGAGCGTTCCGAGTCCCTATCGGGGACTGAATTCCGGGAAACTTTTCTTTTCTTTAAGGAAGACGTGATGACGATGAGCTGCCCGGGCAGCTCGGGTACTACTTCGAACGGGAAGGGGAGAAAGGCGAGGAAGCGCGCAACGAGGCAGTGTCATGAGCAGGCTGACAGGGTTACGTGTGTGGTCGTCTATTGTGTCGAAGCCGGTAATAATCGCTTTCCTATTTGCAAGGCCTGGTCCTGCTCAAGGGAACCCCAGGTGCCAATGTTAATAATCTGATATTTGCAAATTCTTGAGGGGATGAAAGGGCGAGTGATGCGAGGCTTGTGGGAACAAAGCCAAGTCATATGTGAATTTTCGGCGTGGTTTGCACAGGTCTAGTGCAGCCCAGGCATGACCACATTTGGTGGCTTGAAAGAACTTGGTTTTGGGGGGTTATGTTGTCTGTGTGTTTGGGGGGAGGATTGAGGGGTTGGGATTGGGCAGTGTAGTGGTGCACTGTGGCAGTGACCACTGGTGTTGCTTGTTTGAAGCTGGACAATGAACCAGGCGCTACCTGGAAAGATTGTCTGTGGGAGTTGAGGGGAGATTTGGGTGTCCAGTGTCCAGGGCATTGGCACTGGCACAGGTGCTGAAAAGTCGGTAGAAGCTGAGAAGACTTGAAGGTACCACTCACTTATTCTTACCCGAGTACTCGGCTAGTCCTGCGAGGGTCTTCCAGACTCGGGACTCAGACTTGCATTTGATTTGGTCTCGACGTCGACTTTGTACGTGTAAGAGGTAGGTCAATGAGGGAAAAGGAACATGAAATAAATACTGCAGCAGCCAAAAGGGAAATCTTGGGAGCTTTTGATGGCAGTGTGTGGGGTTTTTTTCAGAAAACTTTGAGAAAAATAGTGAATATCGGAGGAATTGAAGGAATTTGATGTTCGGTAACTTTTTTTTTCCCTTTGAGAATGTTCTTTGTCCCATTGGCCACGCTGACAAAGTTCAATGTACCTCTGTACTTCACACTTTATATGGAGAAGGAGCAATTCAATCCATGCCCCTGCTGAAAATCCAACTTTACGGGAGTTATTTTGGCTCTGCACCACACTAGTCCGGCTCTTGCCTTCCCCATTCGTTATCCTGGTTGCCTGACATGCTCTTAATTGTACCTTCAGCATTGAGAATTTCTATCGAGAACACAAAAAGAGACGAAACGTCATACTGGAACGAAATTCAAGTCTCAAAACTACCTCCGCTGGCAATAAATGTATCGAGCCTCGCCAGAAATGCAGCTACTTTTCCTAATCTTACAATCTCTTGTGCGTCTGGCATCACAATGTGCTCAGAGACACCAATTGATCTGATCAAAGCTCAAATGGCAGCGCAACCAGGCAGAATCTGTCTGACGTCCAGGGATGGGAAAGGCGTATCGGACCAGGGTCATCTCGGCTTGGTTTGTGGCCTAAAAGAAGTAGAGAGAAAAAAAATTTGAATTTTTGCCTTCTCCCAGACCGAAAAGCGTCTGGTGCCAGCTGCGATCCCCACAATCCAATATTGTCAACGGGGTTATCCGGAGCAAACTGAAGGCCTCAAGGCCAACAGATGTATTACTAGTACAATTGTAAGACTCTTAGTCGTATGGAAGCGAGAACATACTGGAATTAACGTCAAAGGATCATTCAAACTTCTAGTTGCTAGACCATTCCAAAAGATGCATTCATCCTGTTACTGGAGAGGCCTTGAAGAGGAACATCGAAGGCTTCAATGCTGGACAACCCTAGTCATTTTCCCGTCATCAGCTCCAAGCTGGCCTGGTAGGATCTCCCAACAGCCTGGCTGTTATAGACACACATCACTCGAGTCTAAAACTGGAGACTATGGCTCACGATAATGCAATAAACATTGATAATGTACACTTACACATATAAAGTATATGTATATATATACTCCCCCGTCCATGCGTCCTCCGTTGCCTCAAAACCATCCATTCCCGCCGTGAAAAGCCGCCCCGCCACCAAACCAACAATGAACCATGCGCTCTATACATAATCCACACCGCCCAGCACGCCCTTTCCGATTTTGGTTTCCTTCTCGTGTCCTTGTATTCTTTTTTTCCCTCACCGCCGATGCCCGTGGTTTTTACTCGTCATTCTGGCTCCTCAGCGGCCTTTTGGTAGTCGAGCCGTCTACACGAGATCTCGATGTTCGCCCACTGCGTTGCGTCATAGTGGCCAGTGGTACGTAGTTCGGTATCGGAAGTATACCGGAAGTGGTGGCAGCTGTGATATCCGTAGTTCCTCCGCGCGTTTTCCCTCATTATTGTGTACAATCACATCGCAAGGCGAGAAATCCATGCTTTTCCTTCCTAGTCAACACCGGGAAAGGAAAAAAAGACAAAAAGAAGAGAGAGAGAGAGGGAGAGAAAAGGAATAAGAGGAAACGTAATGATGCAATAATATCATCGATAACCCAAAACGCCGGTAGCATGTTTCCTATCCGATGATGCAAAGTACGAAGACGGCTAATTATCTTCGTCCAGGGGCAGGGGCGTATCCATGAGGCCCCCGCCCCTTAAAAAACGCCTTCTAGGCGTTTTCGTGATATAAGGTCAAGCGAGCAACTGGCTCGTGATCTCGTGATCTTTTCGAGCAAATTTGTTAGAGCCCGAAGGCAGGGGCTGATTAAGCGTCCATCATAAGGTTGTATCCGCTGCTGCCGCCGCCGCCGCCACTTGCGCACTCGTAGGCGTCTTATTGCGCCTAAAGATGTTCAGCGCATTCATCCTGAACCTGCTTGGTCTCTTCCTCAGCGTGGTGCTCTCCGGTTTCCCCGTACTCCCGTTAGAGGTAGAGTCTTCATCTCGGCTCGAGTCGGTAACCGTCACTTCGGGCCGGAGATCCATATCAGGTGCCAGGAGCGTCGGCGGCTGCAATTTGTTAGAGTCGTGAACCGTCCTCGAAGGCGGCAGCGCAACACCAGATGGGGGGTCAATGGATTCCCTGCTGGCAATACTAGTGCCCTGGGTGCTCGGTGAGAGAGGCATCTTGCCCGTCGTAGCGCTCGTGGCCTGCGAAGTCCAGTCTCCAGAGTAGGGGGCTGAGTTGCTACCATCAGTGGTTTCGCTACATCGCTGCTTCCCCGACAATAGCTGCTTTCCGTCACTATAGCTATCTAGTCGGTACCGCATATTAAATGGATCACTAGCCGCAAAATCGGCCACAGACTCGAACGTCGTGACGATGCCGTTTACAGCTTTGAAGTCGTCAGTCGTAGAATTCGGACCTCGCTGATTAACCTCCGTCAACTGGTCGACCGTCGTCGGAAAATACGATACGCCGTTCGGTCTCGGGAAGTCTAGGGGCGTTACAGGGGTGGTTGGAGCCGCCACTGCCGGAGCCATCACTATCGTTGTCTCAGGGCTACAGCCTTCCACCTCGCTGTCTGACGCAGCAGGGCAATCCATAGCGCTACTGTTGTGAGACGACATGGAACTCGGTGCCGTTTCTGGGCGATAGGAATCGTCGTTTACTCGCACGTCCGCGGCGCCCGTTTCGAACAGTCCTCGGTTGATCAAAAGTTCCTCGACAGTGTACTTGAGAGAGGGCATGATATCTGCGACTCCTTGGAAGAGAGGAATCGCGAACAACTCCATGAACCCGAGTTGAGACTTGATGAGAGAGTTGATGTCCTTCTTTGGCTGTGAGGCCAGAGCTGACGGGATGCCAAGTTCTGTTTCCATCGAAGCCTGTCGAGAGAACTCGTCTGATAATATGTGCATCCACCGCTCAGCCGTCGTATATTGACGGGCCTATGGGAGCAATTTGGGTTAGCCATCGCCTTCCAGGAGAGCCCGGCATGCTTTCTCGAAACTCACCACGTTGCTGATATCAGCACATTTGATTAGAAGGGCACATGCGAGAGATCTTTGGTCATCGATAGTGCGCCCATCCCACACATCAGTTGTATTGGCCACGCGCAATTTCTCCTGCGTGTCAGATAGTTTTTTCATGTACTCAAAATGGAGACCCATGTCCGTTGATAATATCGAGCTAATCATCAACTTCCTCATCTTTGTGTCCTCAAATGCTACAGGCCAGTAGCGACGGAGGATTTGAGAGAAGGCGGCGCAGTGAAATGACTCGAGAACCGACCGGTCGTTATAAAGCTGGGCAAGGGGCGCATTAAGAGTAATTAGGAACCCATTGTTTACACCGGGATGACCGACATCATGGCCGATCGCTGTTATTAGTAGCGCAAGACCCTCAAAAGGCTCAAGCAGGCTGGCTATTGGTGACTTGTCTCGCTCTTGTGAGGGCGAGGTGGAAGAAGGATCGGCAGGGTAGGCAGGGAAAGTACCAATATTAACGAGGAAGTTGAATGTGGCCTGGAGAACGTCGACGACGTGCCGGAAATTGTGGTAAGGAACGAAGGTATTATACGCTGCACGGCATGCGACGAGAAAGTTGATCAATTGATCTAGACCAATCATGTTAGCATCGAAAAGAACATTACATTATCGTTTGAAACAGTTTGCAACGCTTCTTTCTCATATGTAGCAACGAAGCTAAAGACCTCAACAGAAAGGACAGGTTGATACTGACCTGTAGGTATCCGCCATTTATCCAGAGCAGGCATACTCAAGGCATGCTTAAACATGAGCATCGCCCCAACGAGCAGCTCATCGTCAGCAAAGCCGTGGGCAGAAAAATGCCAATCTCCGACAGCGTTGGCGACAGCCAAACGTCGCTCCTGGGGAATGGCAATCTTGGCGCCCCCAATCGTGTCGTCGTAGTCGTGGCCCCGGCGACAGAGGCCCTTCATTAAGCCGGAGACCATGGCCTCGCGGAGATAGGAAAAGGGCTTCTCCTCATGTACGCCAACCCAGGACAGCTTCCGGCCCCTGCGGACCTCGAGCAAGGCCTGCTGCTCCCTTGCAGCTTCTCTGTGTGCCCTGTAGGCCTGGACGGCAAGACTTGTGATGGACTTTGCATCCAACGGACTAACGATAACATCTCCGGCGCCTAGATCCACACATCGCTTCAACAACGCTGGGCTCGGTCGGAAAGCGCTCAGAGAGTTCGCTTCACTCGTTTCGGTAGCTCCGTTCTCGCAAGGCACACAATTGATGATGGGAATGGGAACAACAAGCTTCGCCAGATTCCGCAGGTGCAATTCGGTGATTACACGCTGCAGGAGCTTTAAACCATACACTTCCTCGTCGGGCGTGTGGATTTGGATCTCAGTGAGGGGGCTTCTAGAGTGCGGTGATGTAGATCGGGTTCGAGGTCGAGGTTCGGGTATTCGCTCGTTGTGGGGTGTGTCTATTAATACAATTGTGGGCTTCAAGTCAAGCATTGAAGAGTCGTGTAGTTTGAAGAGGTGAGTTAGGCAAGATACGCCAGTTGCGCAAACATGGACTAGGAAGCACATCCCAGGTTAGCAAATAGGTCAAGCGTTGAGTCGGGGCACATTCCACACAAGTCGACAACGCACCATCACTAAATTCTAGCAAGAATCGTAGGTCCTCTCCAAAGCCGTTCGGTCCCGACTCGCCGACAACGCTGGCCAAGGTATTATCCGAATTGGCCAGCGCAGCCTGTATGAGTCCGTCCTGACGGGCATTTCGGTTGACATAGATGATGTTATACTTTAATTTGTCCATCGTGGGGTCCTACAGCATCCAGTCTCGCGACTGGAGCATTAAGGCCTCACACAAACAACGAAAGTCTCGTCAACTCAACAGCAACGTTCGCCCACCACTCAAGCCTGAAAAGGTACGGGAAACGAATTCCGGGAGAGAGTATGGTTTTTTTTCTCTCTCGCGCAAGAGGCCGACCGAATCGAGTCGTCACTGAACAGAAAGATGGAGTTCTCGAAGACGTGGGTTGAAGAGCGAAAGGGGAGGATTACGGCGATAAGTCGGGGATGTCGACGATGCGCTAGACACGATACGGGCTAAAAGTCCAAGAGCAACGGCCCTGCTATATATAGTATCCTACCAACCGAATGGGCTCCTGCGATCACTGGGGGAAATATCGCATAGATAGAATAGCCACGGGACTTGAGAAGGGTACCGAGAGTGGAAGTCGGTCGAGGACTCGTTATATCCAGGTCGGAATCGAGATCGAGGGATCTCAATTGTTTGGCATGGGGTCGGAGCAATTCTAGGATCTGAACATTTCCTGACGGAAGAGGGCGCGCGCGTTAACCGCAAGCTCTGGAATAGCGATAGTCGAAGAGGGTGTGCCTGAGCGAGGTCTAACGATGACGAGAGGACTGCCTCGTACGAAATAATGGAAGAGGGTAGAGGACAGGCAAATAAGGTAGATGATCGTGATGGATGGAATCGGATTGCGCTCGATCCTGGGCGTTTTCCTGCTGTGTCGCAGAAGAGGGGAGAGATTGGGATCGCTTCAGGAGAAAGCAAAGGATGCGAGTGGTTCAAGACAAAAGTACAGGTGGTACAAGTACATGGCGAGAAGGTAGCAATAGGAAAGTTAGGGTGAGGTGATTAGGACAAGGTCATGTCAAGAGCTGAAGAAACTGGCAAGGTTGCGGTGTCGGCGTCGAGACCATGGAATGGGCAGGATTCGACTCCTTCGAAAGAAGGAGGGTGGAAGGGGCGGATGGTAGGATACCGGGAACAATGGGCAATGGGGAAAATGGATGGAGCTGAGGGTCGAGCGGAGAATCGGGCGTGGGAAGCGAGACAGGCTCGAAGATTTACCACTAAGAGGCGTTGACAAGGACGAATGTGGGGGGAAGGAGGATAAAAGGACGGGCATTCAATTGCTTCAGATAGGCGACTCACTCGACGATCAATGTGATTAGGGTTCCGGGCTTTACCTTTTTTCCCCCCTCAGTTGGGTTGTCCAAAGTCGCCGCACGAGACCGGGGTCGAAATGTAGTTTGGAAAAGAGAAAAAAAATTTGACCCGAGGCGCCAGCAAAAAGCACGATCGCGAGAGGAGTGAAAAATAAGAAAAAGGGCGAAGAAAAGAAAAAGATCGCAGACGATTCTTTTCGAGCTCGCAAAAAGAAAGGCGAAAGCGTTACCACGGCGAGAGCGAGAGCGAAGGCGAAGGCGACGACCACAGGACCCAGTCTCTACTTCGAATGGTGGCAGGCTCTGCAGCGAATAGTCGATGTCTCGATAGTGGGTGAGTGGGTGGGAGGGGAACAATGGAGAATAGTCGTAGAAGTGGAGTCGAAATCGGATCCAGTAATAATTACCGGTCGCCAAGTCCAGCGGTTGCAGAAGTAAGGGGTGTCCAGGGTCTTGTTATAGGAGAAGTAACATTCTAGAAGGTGAGAACAATGGGGTAGGCAGCCGGGAGCAACCCTCGTGCTCCTTCCGTCTTTGTCATGAAGCAAGAATCACCCGAAAACGCAAGAAATTTTAGTTGGACAGGAGCGGGCCAGTCAAAACGAAAATCGCACGGTGGACTTTCTAGACTTTCTGGTACTTCGTACTTTAGTACTCGTCAGACCAATCCTAGGAGTGGCAGCCAAGTGAGAGGAGGAGCCCTATGGCGTATGGGGGAAAAAGGTTGATTCAAGACTGACAGATGGGGAAAAGTCTATTCCAACGAATAGAATTTGTGCTGGGAAGATAAAATAAAAATTGAAAATAAAAAATAAAAATAAAACGGAATGACGAAATTTGCGAAGTAGAAACAGCTCAAAGTGGTCCCGCCCGCAAAATGCAGCCCCTTCATCCTCCCATCTGCACGAAGTATACTTGCACCACCTGCTCCCTGACAAGTACTTCAGTGGTGGTAGACAGCCAGGAAGGAGGAGTTGAAACTGGGGGGATTGCAAGAGCAAGGTACCGTGGTATTACCCAAGTGCTCTCCTTCCCAGAACAGTACATACTTCTTGTTTGTACCTCGCCTTCGTACTCTCAAGTATACATTAGCGTTGCAACTAATTAATACACGACGCAACACTATGTACCTTCTACGAGGCAGGCAGGGAAGCAGAGGGCTGGAGACCATTTTAGTGGTAAAGTACATGTGTACAACGGGCTGGGTACTCGGTTAGGCTGAATTGAAGGTACTGCTTTACTGCAGTGTCCGAAGTAGTCTCGTTCGCCTCAGGCTAGAAATCAGAGCGCAGCGTAGGCTAGTGGAAGGAAGGGCCTGTCACTTCAATACAGAGCTTACCGACAGAGAGCACCACACACGAGAATGTACGACACAGACGAGCAGACGAAAGTGGAGAAGAAGAGACAAGGCACAACAATATTATCGACCAAAAAGCTGAGCGTGTCAGACGACATCGAAGTGGGCTTGAACCCACTCCAAGTGATCAATCACCAATTGATATTGATCCTTCGTGCCATCGTGGATACGCCTTGTAAAAGAAGTGGAGGGACACTACTTCGTATGGGCTGCTAGCAGAAGTTCATACACTACGACATCGGTAGAGTGTGCATCGAATCACTAGGCTGCGATTTTTGTGGAGGACAAGCCTTTTTCGACGGTGGGTCTGGACAATATTCTGGCCTCCTTCTCGAAAACTCATCGAAGCCTGCAACCTGCTTCCCCCGTAATGCACGAGGGACGAAAACGCAAGCACAATGCCCCTAGTCCGGTAAGATCTCAGGGAAGGTCGCACACTAAGCGTCCAAACTCCACGACACCACCACGGGTGGTCGGCAGCGATGGATGGCACGCTGCAGTATTACGCATCAGGGGGGATCTGCTCTGTAATCAGTACCAATCAACTCGGGCAGCCAGGCTGTGCTGCGGTCAAGCCTAATGACTTGTCGAATGCCACGATTAAAGAGGCTGGTCACAAAGTATCGATGCTGTCAATCTTTACAGCTTGGAGTGAGCTATTATAATACGGGGTATTATACCATGTCCGCCCCATACATCAATTATAGTGCCAGTCCACAATTTTGCGGAGTACCTCAGGTACAGACGATGGCAACAACCCAGCCCTTCGCTTCGATTGCGGGCGATAGGAACCATACAGAAAATTCTCTTACATCAAGGTGTACTTCCTACTAGTACTGCACTATGAAGCACAATGAATGAGACGTGGTTTAGCTTCGGACTCTCGTCGGGCCCCAACAGACTCTTGAAGATTATTGCTTTTCCCCTGCAGCATCAAAGACAGTGTTCCGATTTCCGTCAGACATACCCAAAGATGTCTCGGTGGTATTCTTTTCTAGAATATTAGACGTGATCTATACTCTTCACTAGCGGGTCTTCTTCAGCTTACATTAATAGGAGGCGGAGGATCAGGTGTTTGCAGGCAATGTGTCTGACATGGTCCATACAATTGTACGATTCCAGGCACTAGTTGATGCCATGTTTCGGCGTCCTCGAAATGAGGGCCAGGTTTCCTTTTCTGACAGACCGAATGAAATCTCCAGAAGCGGAAGGAGCAAAAGAGCTGGTGTGTCCTTCGACACGTTCTTTTTTTTTCCTTCCTAGATTGTGTCGACATGCCGAGGCACACTGCCCAGTACCTCTTCGTTACTTCCACTTGAAAGGGATTAGCGTCAGCTTAGGGCGTCAATGTACCGTACTCTTCCTTTGCGGTAGTATTGGCCAGGGTTGCTTTGGCCCTCCTTGCCTGGCTAGCCCCCCCTTCTTCGAACCTTCTAAATACGCCGTTCCCCACAGGTACTTACTCCGAAGTACCAGGCTCATTCACTGAATGGCAACCATCCCAAGACTGGCGATTGCGACTGCAGCGTCCAAGTATCGAGCTTCGCGAAGGCGCCGGCTTACTTCGTAACAGGGCCCCATAGACCAACGTTGGAGGCTGGTTTTTTTTTCAGGGGATCCCGATCCTGTTAGCCTACCGGGGAATGTTGCTCCACCGACTATGGAAGTGGGCATTCCTCCAAATCGGAGACTCCGTCCCCACGGAACTGGGCCTTGATGAAAAGGAGTTCTGCGCCGATGTAACAGCGGAACGAACAAAGGAAAACGAGAAGGCCGAGGAAGGGAGAGAAACAAAGGTCAAAATGTGTTAAAATCTTCTTACCATCCATCCCCCACCCACCCCCGCACAGAGTTGGTTGGCAGCCCGTGCTGGTTTCCTTGGATGAACTGGACATACCAATACAGGAGGAGAAGTACACAGATCCCGCCATTCCCATTCAGATCAGATTTCACTTGAAACCAGAAACACGAAGCCATGACCATCTTTCAGTCGCCATACGCCATAGCCACCCGTTCCGGGAGCGATGCCCCGAGTGGAGGGAGGACCGATCGAAACCTAAAAGTCCGCCCTAAGCAATTGGTATGTGTCCCTAGTGGAAACTAACGAAGGGGGCCAAGGAGTAAAGTGCGACTTTGGTTCGCTCGAGCTTTGGGAACGGGAGAGAGATCCGGTGCCGGGCTGGATTACCTGAAGGGATGATGTGTTGGTGAGTGATAGGAAACGACTTCATGGCATTCGTTGACGTGACGGGGGGTTAAACGGGTTATTGATAAGCTACCTCCAGAAACTTTGGAAGAAAACATTTGATCCAATCTCTAGCATATTTGTTTTTCGTCTCGTCGAATCGTCGTCTTGGAACCCTCATCTGAAGTTACTTTAAGCCATATTGGCACGGGTCATTAATATGTATCAGCTCATGGTTCAACCATTCGAACCCCCCCATGGCTCAATCGTTGTTGTTCCCGACAGTCATAAGACAAGCTTGCCCTGGGAAAAATCAATTCCTAAAGGTTCTAGATGGATACTGGAAGGCCCTACAACTTCGTATTTTAGTCGCGCGTATATATTACAACCTGGAGATGTAGCCAATGCCAGATGATATCAGGACGAAACGGGCAATAGGCGATTTTAGCCGCCATGATATCATCCCTCCGATTCCCTCGAGGCACTCTGCCTCCGTGAGGGTGCCATTGCCAATGGAACGGGGGAAGCGGTGCAGCCACGGAGATTAACAACCCTCCCTCACAGTCCGTACAGCCCGGCGCAGCAAAAGGCGGCATGTGAGATGCTTGCTCTCGGTGTCGTTAACATACGAAGTCCGAAGTACGTTGTCGATCCTGAGACATAGGCGACATCTCGTGCGGGGTGAGTGGATGGTACTTGACAAGGCAGCAAAAAAGTGTGGGTTGTGAGATGCAAGTTCGAGGCTTGGGGGCGCATTTTGATATTACCTTCCAGTCAAAGTATGTTTGGGGATCGACACAAGTGGCTTTTTCTTGGTTCGTCACTTCGTCAGATATCACAAAAGGGCGTCGAGACAGATAGACAAGCCACCTCAAAGTCCACGACGCCCCCAACTTTGGCTCCTCCCACACTGTTGGACGTCATTTTCGAGTCTGGCCAACCACGACGCTGCCCCCTTTGGAATGCGATGGGTTGCAATGCGTCAACCGACCCTCCGTGCATGCCCTTTAATAATGACGACTGCACGTCCTTTACTTCGCAGTCTGTAGTTTGGTTGTGTGGTGTGTGTATGTGTGTACATTTACAAGTCAGGACTCATACCGACTCTTATGTTTGTGCCCTCCCCAAGCAATCAATAGGCCCTGCGTCTCCCTGCAAGTAGTCTTATCGCATAGGGGGTTTTGAGTCTTCTTTTCTCCTCTTCCTTTTTGGTAATAACTGGCGTCATTTGATTCCCATCGTCCCAACATCTTCACCGGGTGGCGGGCGGTCATGAACATACATACATATTCGCGCCCGCTGGTCTGCGGGCGAGTTAGGGGTCCTGTTTCCGCCCTCGGAATCGTGCATGCTCCTACAATTGTATTGATGATTGATGGTAATAATTAGTTCAGCGTCCCGGAAAAGGGGCCTGCGCGAACCTTCTATGGATCGATATGCTTGCTCCCCATCCCTAGCTTGCCCATCGGGAAACTGGGGGGGAGGGTGACCGATCGATCGTACTAATTCCACAAGATTTCGCACGAAGTTGAGCACATACATGTACTCCAGCTATGAGGTACCGCCCAGGAGGAAGAGTTGAGGCCCGACTGCTAGTACTTCGGACGAGTAACGACTTCGTTATACCAACCTATTTCGAGTCTGTCAACATGCACAACGGCTCCGCCTGGCAATAGCCTCAAGCCCAGGAAGAAGCAATATGGGCTGCAGAATCCTCAACAGCTTTCATCCGAGTCCCTCCTTCCGGTGGCGGAGGGGAATCAGGAAGGGCCTCACCCTAATTTGTGTGGTTGGTAAGGGTCTGTATGATATCTCGTTCTCGTATTCGTGACACGATCAGTCGAGAGAAGAAATGAAGTCTTTCCTGAACTCGGGGAACAAATCGAGGAGAGGCTATCTCCAGGTCAGCCTTCTGGGCCCAAAACTATTCTCTTGTCATCGCACTATTTATTATACAGCATACTATTGTCTCCAGACTATGTACTTGTCCCGCCCTATAAGCGATCATTAAAACCGACGACCAATGCCAATGAGCAGTTTCTCAATTGTCTTCTATTCCATTGTCTTCGCCAATTGTTCAGCCAGACAGGGGACCACCATCTAGACCACGCCAGGCCAGGCCAAGCCAGACCGTCCCCCACCGGCGCCACGAGTGGGGACCTGAGTAGTTTCGCCGAATGCAAAAGATTGGAGACCCTTCCAAAGTTGAATCGTTGTGTCGTGATTTTCAACACAAGCGATGAATGTCTAGACTCTAGAAAGCAAAACCGGGGGTTGGCTAATACTGTTGGGTACGTGTTGTCCATTCCGGCCGCCGAATCAAAAGAAACAAAAGTAAATGCGTACGCTTAATGGTCAATATATCGATAGAGTTTAAGCTCTTCGCCTGGCGGTTTCAGCCCTGCCGATCATCACCTTCGGCCTCTCTTCCTGCCGGGCCGCACCCAGGCAGTGCTAAGCCTCGGCTCGTATGAGACTTTGTGGGATTGATGCGAGCTTGAGAGTCGCGTGTGCTAGTTGTGGACGAAGCAGGAATAGGAGAGACGGTCCATTCTGCTGATGTGAGCCAGTTCGAAGTACGAGCTTGGCAAGTCTGTCCCCGAGCCGCGATGGCGATATCATCGTTGCTTTTGATGTTGCCGTCCATTATTCTCGCCAACTGGGCTTCCCCAAAGCTGGCGATAGAATGAGTCGGAATCCGAGGACTATTGGCGCAATAATATCCAAGAAGCCAACCAAATAATATTAACAGCAGCATCAGTATAATAATCCATAAGACACCACAGCCTAGCGATATTTGTCTTACCAGGTGTGTTCCGCGTCTGTGCTCCCATGTCCAAGCCACCTCGAGATCTGGATGATGCATCTGATCATACACCAGGTTTGTTTCTGCCAGGGGTCTTTGCGTCCTCCTCCTTCATCGACAGAGATCGATACTAACCCGATTACGAAGTACTACTTCGTACAATCCAGACGAAAGTATGCATGGAGCTTAATATCGCCTCCGTTTTGTCTCTTCTGAGTCGGCGGTCCATTCTTGGTCGCGTCTTGCCGTCTGGTCAAAAAGGGACCGAGCTCGTGTGAGCGACCTGGAAGAATAGTAGGGAAATTTAGCGATCATCACGCAATCCCGAAATTGGGCAGGGGACATTATGAGCTGCTGGGCTCATGTGCCAATCCTTCGCTCTTCAAACCCGCGCATGAGCTCGGGCAAGACCCTGCGGCCTTGTTGCAAGAGGGAGATTGATAGCGAACCCAAACATGATCGCCGAAAAAGGTTTACTCGATCTTGTTAAGCTACCCATTTCGTTTTCTCTTCTCTTGCACAAGGGAGCTTAGAAGCCCAACTTTTTTCTTCATCTCTCATTTTAAAACCAAGACTGCTACTTTGTCCTGCGAGGCCTCACAAACATCGTTTCAATATCGATGCCGTGATATTACACCCGGAGAGTTGCGGTGTGAGCTACCCAGCCGGTTAGAGCTACTAGAGTGAGTGAAAAGGCAACGATAGCCGATCATCTTTTTTGTTCCCGTCATGCCGCTTCATGGGCGCTTACTTACCTCGCGGCTTCTTTTTCGGAGGCGAGCAGGCATGCCATGGATGCTTCGCTGTCGCGTGAGCTTGTAGAATACTACTTGCCAATACGCCCTCTTCTATTAGCTGGGGAGGCTTGCCGAGATGCCGAGTCGCGTGTGATGGAATGCGATGAGTCTCGATGTTAGAAGGCAATTCCGCGACTAATTCCCCAGAAGATCAAGGGACAGGGTCCGGAAGTATCGACTCCTTGGGCTACTCATGACATTCTCGTGATGCCGAGTCTGAAAGACATCACATCGCTCTTCAACTCCCATCTTAGAGATGGCGCTGAGAAGGCTTGCTAAGTGTCTGTGTTCTAGGCCCTTCCTACGTTAGGACAGCTGGGCATTCGCACCTTGTATATCTCAAATCCGCCGACCTCTTCCAAGCTTGCTATCGAACCAGAAGTTCGGATGCTCGGATTAAGGCATGGGGTGTATCCGTCCAGGCAACGGGATGTCCTATGGCTCTGTTGGATCGTATGGCTCTCAGGCAAGCTCTTCGGAGAATGTCGTTCCATACTTTGGATTTGTCGGAGCTTCGGGCATCTTCTTCTCATTACTAGTCGACAGCGTCCCCAGAAGTGTCGTCAGTGACGCAGACTCAGTCATTACGACTAACACTGACTCATTATTTAAGAGCATCCTCACGAGAGCAATCCCTGGTTTTCTCTCGCCATACTGCGGATTTTGGTGTTCTCTCTCGGCTTTTAAGCCATTCAGATATCGCTGATATGAAAATGAGAATCTCACGAGCTTCAGATTCATACGTGCTCGAGGAATCAAGCCCAAGAGCACTTGCGAAATAAAACTCCATGGAATATTAGAGAGATTGCTGCTGTTTATCGGAGACGCAGACTCGAGGCGCTTAGTGATATCTCTCCCCCTCCCGTAGGATATCGTCTTTCTACCCGTAAGTATCGAATGATATCTCCATCATGTCAATCTTGCTCCCTCTCCAAGTTTCACTCTGGTTTGGGGTAAAGCTCGATCTCAACATGAGTCACGTTTCTCCTCAGGCGATTCATGGTTCAGTCTTGAGGTTACATTAACTAGCAATTATGAACTCAATCTGTAAAATCTACAACTGTAAAGGATCAATGAAGGTCACTTATATGCTCCAGGCAGCAATGTGCAGTGTCTAGACGGTGGGGCAATGAGATGCGTAGAAATCCAAGATAATTTTTGCGGGGTGATGTTGCTACCCCTCCTTCCAGCAGCTTTCCCACCTCACATCATCTCTCATCACACCTCCCAACACAGCTCATCAACATCCATCATCAACAGAAAGAGAGATCAATAGATATTTTTGTCCCTCGCCGTATCTATAGAACACTTTCTACACTATATATTACCCATCGTCTCTCACGGTCAACGACCGGCAAACACAACCAGCTAGTCTCCCATCACACGACCTCTCCTACCTCACCACCACCATGTCCCGCCAAATAAACCAACCATCCAACCAAATCAAACTCACCAACGTCTCCCTCGTACGCCTCAAGAAAGGCAAAAAACGCTTCGAAATCGCCTGCTACAAAAACAAAGTCCTCGAATGGCGTTCCGGCATCGAGGCAGACCTCGACAACGTCCTCCAAATCCCCAGCGTTTTCCTCAACGTGTCCAAGGGCCAGACGGCGCCGCGCGATGATCTGGACAAGGCGTTCGGCAAGGGCAAGTCCGTCGATGACATCGTGCTCGAGATTTTGAAGAAGGGGGAGATGCAGGTCGGGGAGAAGGAGAGGGCAGCGCAGTTGGAGAGGGTGCATAATGAGGTCGTGGGCATCGTGGCGAGTAAGCTGGTGGATCCGAGGACGAAGAGGGTGTATACTACGGGGATGATCGAGAAGGCGTTGGATATGCTTACGTCGAAGGCTCATGAGGATGGTAGTGCGTCTGCTGCTGCTGCTCCTGCTACGGCGACGTCTACGCCTGCCTCTGGGTCGGGCACAGCGGCTGAGGAGGGTGCTCAGGAACAACCGGCTAAGCCGAAGCCTGTTTGGAGGGGCGTTGTGACGACGAAGAGTGCGAAGAGTCAGGCGCTGGAGGCTATGAAGGCTCTTATTGCCCATCAGCCCATCCCCGTTGCCAGGGCTAGGATGAAGCTGAGGATAAGTTGTCCTACCAACATCCTCAAACAGGGTGTCAAGTCTGGTGGAAAACACAAGGACTCCGAGGGTGAGCACAAGGCACACGGCACAGTCAAGGATATGATATTGAGCTACATTGAGCAAGTCGAGTCACAAGATGTCGTGGGCTCTTCGGATTGGGAAGTGGTGGGCTTCGTTGAACCTGGTGCGTTCAAGGCGTTGTCGGACTTCATTGGTAACGAGACGAGGGGCCAGGGCAGAGTTGAGGTGCTGGACATGGCTGTTACACACGAGGATCAGGATTAATTATGACATTTTGATACCCTTTTTGACTCAGAAACTCCTCTCCAATACCCTCTAGGTGGGAAGCGTGGTGTTACCTCTGCAAAGCGATATGCTTCGTTTGGTTTGCAAGGCCGTGGGTCGCAGCAATACCACATCTGTACATACATACACAGCCCCGTTTAACCTTGCTCCGGAAACCCCTTTCTCATACCACAGACTTCATGATAGAAACCTCCCTGCACATCACTTTTGCCGAGTGAGGAGAAAAAAACAACGTGCGTAAATGTTCCCTATTTTTTTGTTTGCGCAAAGGACGTAAAATCTAGACGACAAAAAATCCATTGCGATGCAGTGGAGAGGAATCCGATCGTAATGCAAACAGTTTCATGACGCCTATCCCCCCGTAAACCGAGAAAGACCAATAGTTTAACCACCCCTCTTCTTGGAGACACCGACGGTACGTCCACGACGGCCGGTAGTCTTGGTGTGCTGTCCACGGACACGGAGACCCCAGTAGTGACGGAGACCACGGTGGGCTCGGATCTTCTTCAGGCGCTCGAGATCCTCACGGAGCTTGGAGTCGACGGCGTTGGAGACAATTTGGGAGTCCTTTCCGTCGACGATGTCCTTTTGTCGGTTAAGGAACCAGGTGGGGATCTTGTACTGGGTGGGGTTTTGCTGTAGAGGGGAAAACGCGTTAGCAGAGACGGAAACCTTCCTACTCGTCCTTGTCGTGGGATGGGTGGCTACTAACGAGGATGGTGACGATACGCTCAAGCTCCTCAGAGGTGAGCTCACCGGCACTAGGAAAGTTCTGTTAGACCCTGATTTCATCCTCCCGCCATTCTAATCGACCGATCGAGGTTCTCGTACCGCTTGGAGAGGTCGACATCGGCCTTCTTGAGGACAAGGTTGGAGTACTGTGATGGCAATGTCAGTTGTATGCCACATTTGAAAATTGTTCGTGATTGGGAATATCTTACGCGACGACCGACACCCTTGATCTTGGTCAAGGCAAACATGGTTTTCTGCTCTGTTTCCAAAGAGTTAGCAATTCCATCCACCCCGACAATAAATTGTCCCTCCAAGTATCGACCACACGATCAAAATTTCATGGCTGGCAATCGCGACGTTCGAAATCAAAAAGGCGAGGGATTGGATTGGCCATAAAACTCACTTCCGTCGACATTGGTGTTGAGGAGACGCAGGATGAACTGGAAGTTCGACTTCTCGCCGGATACGAGCGACATGGTGGGCAACTGGTCTCTCGCGGAGTGTCGCCTAGTTGTGTGGTTGTGTTGTATGAAGCTGTCGTGAAAGAAATCTTCTGTAGGGGTGGAGAGGCTGTGGTTTTGCGAGGGATGGCGGGATGCGGTGTGGGGACTAGGGCAGTAATCACGTGCCGTAATTTTTGTGCTGCATTTTATGGAGCAAGTTCAAACTTTTTGCTCAGACAATTCGAACAAATGCTCGCTGATTTTCTTAGTCATCATGGAAGCGACAATACCTGTGTACTTGGCGCCGAATTTGAAAGGGGTCAAGTCCAGACTCAATCAGATCTGTGCTGTCTCCACCATCGCAGTGACAGACCGAGAAGTGGATGTAAGTTCCACAGCGACGGAGGAAAGCTCCAGCATTTCTGCATTTCTATCACAGCCATGACAAAACCAACTCATTTTAAATACTAGGGTATATGGAAGAAGACAATAAATGGAAAGAAAGCTATTTCGTACATACACAAGGCCTCTGCTCGCCTCAACTCCAAGCCTCCCAAAACGCCTCAACCAAATCATCCATCTTCTTCATCACAGTCATGAGACGTCCCAAGACACTACAGTCAACTAGTTGTGTAAACCTGATCAAGAAGAAAAAGAGGTAGGCTACAGTACAGCATAAAAGCTCCATTAGTTATTTAGCTGTAGTTGTAGCGGTCTCCGAGGTTGACGTCGTTGTTGACCTCGTCGTCGACGTCGCCGTTGCCGTAGCAGTCCCCAAGAACCGAAGAAGCCATTGCGCTCGAAGCCCAGCCAGCTGAGCCGCCGCAATCTGCTGGAACGAAGTAAAAAAGGTGCCGGCCCGGTTAACAAAGCTGTTTCCATTGGCAGCGAAAACCGCGCAACTTTGGAAGAATGTGACGGGACTCTCGACAAAGGCAGCCTGGTTGGCGAAGATGATAGACGCGGGATCCGGGAAGACGAGGTCCAGCGTTGGGGCTTCCGTGCCGGAAGGGAGGATGACGCTCTGGTTGAGGGTGCCGAAGGGGGCGAGGGGGTCGAATGTGCTGAGGTCAAAGGAAGGGAGTCCCGTGGACCTTGAAGCGAGGGAGCCTGTAGCGGTGGGCTGGATGGTCATGGTATCGGTATCGGAAACCATGATTACTATGTTGCGGTCAGATACGCCGTTGTCTGCTAGGAGCTGGTTGATGAGGTAGCGGTTCGTGCCGGCGCCTCCGTCTCTGCGGTCAAGGACGTTGGTGACAGTCACAATGATGGTGTTCTGAAAGAAGGGACATGTTCGTGTTAGTTCTCCTTCATGTCTCTCTTCTCTCCCTCTCACAAGTCATTATCTTACAACTTGGGTAAATCGGGATCTGAAGTGGTTAACTCGGATATTGTTCTTGATAGTCTGAAGCTGAGCGACCAGCGCAAGTTGCGACTGGATCAAGGCACCGAACTGCCTCTCGGCAAGTTGGGTCAACTCGTCGATGACATCGAGGTTGTTGTTCTGGATGACAGTGATGGTCGTCTGCTGGATGGGTGGTCCCAGAATCAGAGGTTGGACGGCTCCCGTGAAGGGGTCAAGGAACTGCCTCCTCTGGATCTTTCGTTCGGCTGGTCCAGCTACGCGAACCGCCGAGCGCTCGTCAAGACTTTGCGGCGCTGGTGGGGCTAGTTAGTTGTTTGGTCTTCCCTTGCAACTCGATGTAAACTTCCGCTGGATGAGAGTTAGACTTACCTGCCGAAGCCAAAGACGCAATGCCTACTAGGGCAGTAAAAAACGAAGAGATATACATGACGAAAGAAAAGAAAGCGAATGGAAAGTGAGCGTATCTATGACAGGTCTACTCTGAAGACCCTATCACCCTGGGCAAATGGAGGCATTAGACTTATATGATGAAGAAGTGGGAGTCAAAGACTGCTGCCAGAGCACAGGAAAGTCTACGCGACCATGATCTGTTATACAACTCGCATCTTATGATCTGTACGTCAAGACGAGGGGTTTATATACATTCTCACCGGCCTCGAGCATCAAAAAGAAAAGTCGGGGAACCCTGCGCTGGGGTGTCTTCTTTCGACCAAAGAAGGGAAGTGAGAGGGTTGAAGCAGAGGCGGCTATTCCCCAAAACCTGTGCACATCACGAATGCCGTGTCTCACACTTTCTCATCCCACCCTCCCCCCTCCTTCCCTACATTTCATCCACGATGATCCGCCGGCGGGGGCAAGATGGCACTATGACGAAAGAAGAGATGGCAAGATGGAGGGTGGGAAAAGACTACTCGTCACATAAGTTCCTGGTCGTGTCAACCACCTAGTTGGGCGAGTTGATATAATTGCCAGGTCTTGTTAAACCCCCCGGGTGTCCGGAGAGATAGAGAGGCTTCAAATATAACCGCATTTGCCATGACCCTTTTACTCGATGGCGTGAGTCAAGAACTGGAAAAGGAGGGGAGGGATGAAAATGCGTCCCAGGTGCTAGGGTGAACGACCTAATCGCAGTTATGCATATTATCTTGAACACCAGCTTGTCCAGGCTGAAAAGGTCATCTGTTGCAGCATCAAAAGGTGTTCCAGGAATTTTCCGTCGATTTTTATGCACCCCTGAACCGAATCTACGGTAGAAGATGGAGGACCATGTACTAAGTCGCCATCATCGAACCTCGTCTAACCGCGGTATATTGACGGACCGAACTTAAAATTCTTCAGCAGCAACTGATCCGTCTAAACGACTGCCTTATCATACCTGTCAAACAAGAATAAAGTAACATTTAAAATTTAAATTCCACGGGGAATTGAATTGAACTCCAAAAAAATAAAAATAAAAATTGAGCATGTCCAAAAGAAAAGCTTATATCTTTTCATGATGCAATCAACCTCGCGCTGAGACACCATCCGAACCGTCGCCCGCCCTCCTCATCCCACCCGCCGCCACCCTCACGATACCCTCATCATCCAAGCCAAGAAAGCTGTCCTAAGAAAGGCGGCAGACGGAAAAGTCCCTCGCCTCCCGCTTCGGCCATGCTGAGAGGGAATTCGAGCCTGGCTATGCAAGTTCAACCGAGATGAATATGGGGGATTATCACTCTTTTCTTCGCCAGAAAACTCCGGGTATGTTCAGAAGATTCGTCGATCATCACCAAGGACCTGGGAGCCATGCGAAGACGGGCACAGAATCCGCGGGTTTCTTCTCCTCTAACAAAAAGATATATATGTTGATTGGGGAGGGGGGCGGCAATGCGCCCTCATTGCATGCACACAAGAGAATCTGATACAAAATGCGTAACCTCATGACCCCAATTCTTGACACACAGGCTTCTGACATCAACACGATGCCAAGAAACGTGGGATGCCGAAATTCCCAGAAAAAAAAGGCTTCTTCGGACAGCGGCCCGGGGGGTGGGGGACAGGCTGGTCTTGCAAGTTAAGTTCACAGAGAGCGAAGCCAGCAAGGCAAAAAAATGCGAGTTGAGGTCTCCCGTACACTCATCTTCTTGCGTCTACGGTATACATCACAGATTCAGTATTCAAAATTCAGGATGAAGAGTGTGTGTACAGAGTGTGTGTCTATTGTCTAGACTACCCATCTAAGTTATGATACCGACTTGAATTCAAGCCTGCTTTCCTATTTTCAAACGCCAAAACATGAACCCCCAAGGAATCACCATCGTAGTCGCATCCCTCGAATTCTAGTACTTAAAACAAATAAAGAACAAGAAAAAGAAACCTCATCCTATGAAAAGTTCCCCTTCACCCCTTAATCGTAAATATCCTCAGCCATCTCGCTATCATCACCCATAATCTCATCAACAGCATCCTCCGCCTCATCACTCATATTATCATAGTCAGGCTCCAAGCTCGTATCCCTATGATTAGGAAGCACCGTAATCTTTCCATCTTCAAGGCGCACCCTAGCCGTCTCGCCGTCCTTAATGGCGCCACGAAGGATGTGAATAGCCAACTTATTGAGCACCTCCTTTTCGATAAGACGGGCCAAGGGTCTGGCACCGTAGACGGGCGAGTACCCGGCGCTAGCGAGGTAATCCTTTGCGTCCTCGTCGACGTCGATGTGCACCTTGCGGTTGTTGTCGTAGAGACGCTGCTGCACCTCGTGCATGCGCAGGTCGACAATCTTGCGGATCTCATCCCGGGTGAGCCGGTTGAAGATGACGATCGAGTTGATACGGTTGAGGAACTCGGGAAGGAAGTAGTTGCGGAGCGCGTTCATGACCAGTTCGCGCGTCGTGGCGTCGATCTTGCGGCTGCGGCTCGCCGACTTGGTGAGGTACTCGGCGCCGAGGTTGGATGTCATGACGACGATGCAGTTCTTGGCGTCGACGATACGGCCTTGGCCGTCGGTGATGCGGCCGTCGTCCATGAGCTGAAGCATGACCGTGAGGATTTCCTTGGCGGCCTTTTCCACCTCGTCAAAGAGGAGAATGGAGAACGGCTTGCGGCGTAGGGCTTCGGTAAGCTGACCGCCCGCATCGTGGCCAACGTAGCCGGGGGGAGCACCGATGAGGCGACTTAGAGCGTGCCTCTCTTGGTACTCGGACATATCGAACCGGATCATGGCCCTGGGGTCGTCGAAGAGGAACTCGGCCAGAGCCTTGGTAAGAAGCGTTTTACCGGTACCCGAAGGACCGCAGAAGAGGAAGCTTGGCGGCTGGTTGGGGTTGCTGAGGCCGGATCGCTGGAGCCGGATGGCGTTGGCGACGGACTCGACAGCTTCCTTTTGGCCGACGACAACTTGGCTGAGCTCCTTTTCCATGTTGACGAGCTTCTCGATTTCGGTGGTCTTCAACCTCGTAACTGGAATACCCGTCCATCGAGAGACGATCTCGTTGATGTTATCAACCGTGACAACATCGGTGACCATGGGGCCCTCGGTATCGTCCGTCATTCTCAGAGAGGCGTCGGCGGCGGCCTTCTTCTCCTCCAATTTCTTGATGAGCATCTTTTGCTCAGGAATGGCTCCGTACTTCAAGTCGGCAGCCTTGGCATGGTCACCGTCGTATTCGGCGTCCTCCAACCGCTTGATAAACTCGTCGAGCTTGACCTTGGCGGCGTGGATTTCTTCACCACGCTTGATCTCGCTCTGGTACTTCTCCTTGAGCGGAGCGAGCTCTTCCTCGACGTTCTTGGCATCCTTGCGGGCCTCGGCGAGACGGACTTGCGACGCTTCATCCTTTTCCTTTTCAAGAGCCTTGATCTCAATGAGGTACTGCCTAAGCTTACGCTCGAGTGAGTCAATGATCTCGGGCTGGGATTCGCGAGCAACCTGGACGGCGGCGGCGGCTTCATCGACAAGGTCGATGGCCGAGTCGGGAAGGCGACGGGTAGTGAGGTATCGGGCAGCAAGGTTCGCCGCAGCTACCAAGGCGCCGTCAAGAATGGTGACACGGTGGTGGCGGTCGTAACGCTCCTTGAGACCTCGAAGAATGGAAATGGTTTCCTGGACGGTAGGTTCCTTGACAAGAACTTGTTGGAAACGACGCTCAAAGGCTGCGTCCTTCTCGACGTACTTGCGGTATTCGGCGAGGGTAGTAGCACCGATACAGTGAAGCTGGCCTCGGGCAAGCATGGGCTTAAGCAGATTGGCAGCGTCCATGCCACCCTCGCCAGCCGAGCCGGCGCCCATGAGAAGATGGATCTCGTCCACGAAGAGGACAATGGTATCCTTGGACTGCTCAATTTCCTTGAGCACACCCTTCATCCGCTCCTCAAATTCACCTCGGTACTTGCTGCCGGCGACAAGGGCGCCAACATCAAGCGAGAGAAGCTTGCAGTGCTTCAGATTGTCTGGAACGTCGCGGTTTGCGATTCGCTGAGCGAGACCCTCGACGACGGTAGTCTTACCGACACCGGGCTCACCGATAAGGACGGGGTTGTTCTTCGTTCGTCGACTGAGGATACGAATGACTCGGCGGATCTCTTCTTCTCGGCCAATGACGGGATCCATCTTCTTATCCCTAGCCATGGCAGTCATGTCGATGGTGAACTTGGCTAGGTTCTCGTGTTCCTCCTCGGTATCTGCTGTCTTGGAGTCGAGCCGCCTTGTTCCGCGGATCTCACGAACGGCGTCTTGTACTAGCTTGGCCTTCGGGATCATACCCTCCTTTAGGCAAGTCTGAATGTTCGGATCCTCAGAGAGGGCAACAATGAGGTGGTCGACACCGATAAAGGTATCCTTCTGGAGCTTTTGAAGCTCATTGGCCTTCTTGAGAACCGAGTGGAAGGAAGGCGAGAGACTGACGTTCTCCGGGGGAGGGTCCTGGCTGGGCAGCCGGACTAACATCTTCTTCAGCGCCCTGTCGAAAGCTTGAGAGTCGCCGTGAGCCCGCTCGATGACTTGCCGGAACATTGTAGTGGTGGCGCCGGGGACGACATTCTGCTGGTCCTTGGATTGGTCTGGAAGAGGCTCGAGAAGAGCAACTGCAAGATGGACGGGGAGTAGTTGGGAGTGAGCGTATTGCTCCGCCAAGGCCATGGCGTCTTCCACGGCCTTTTGGCCTCGATTTGTGAATTCCATGCGCGCCGCCATGGTTTCAAACTGGTAGTGTTTCGACTTTCTCGAATGTGGCTGAGAGTAGTGATAGTCGTGTTAGGTCGGAAGTAAGGTTCAACTTGATGACAGAACTCCTCGGGTGTGGTTTAGAGTTCTGCAGGGTATCAAAGAGAGTGAGGTATTATGTAGATAGATCGAGGATTATCCTTTGCTGTCTAGCAGAAAGGCAATTGACCTTTTTGTTTCGTTTGCTTGTGTTTCCTTTTGTGATGTGTGAGGGGGTGTGTAAAAAGGAAGGAAGATGTCGGGCAGCAGGCGGAATCAGGGAAATTTATTTATCTACGGGGACCAGCAGGATCAAAACCTAATCGACAGGAGAGAAGATCTTCCAATGTTCCCGAAGCTGATGGTGGGCTGACCTTGGTACGAGAAGAGTCCAGCAGAAACGAGTGGACTGGACTCTGGTGATTTTGGGAGACGATTCTCGATGGGGCGCGAACCTACCAGAACCTACTAAGGCGACAGTGATGTCAGTGTGCTTTGGTGGGGTAAAGGAGCTCTGAGACAGCGGAGAACCCCGCCTATGACGCCCTATCTGGTCTTGGCTGGCTAGGCTGACGGTGCCCGAGATGACTAAGCTAAATGAGACATATTTTTATCTACAACTGCTACCAGTTGCAAAAACTTGCCATTATCGGTTTATCACGTGATGGTACCAAAGTCCCTTCGCGGCAAGCTCCGTCTTGGCTCGAGAGGTTGACGTCGGGATGGGAAGTTTTTGAGCTGCACCGATCACGCCTGCGAAGACGCAGCAGACCATCGTAAATCAGCAATTGAACACGACCTTGGCCGGGCTGCTGTACCCGCAACGACGCGCGCCATTCCCCCCCCTCGCAATGAGCGCGGTACCATTAACGAGGCCATCTCTGGCCTCCCAGCTGGTGGTTGGCGTCTCCCGAATGAGCATACGGCAAGGCCACTACAAGGCACGCTTTCGACAACCGAAGCCAGAGCTCACTGGCTACCCAGAAGGCTGGGGCGAGAAGATTTGGATCTTCCATGAGGTCAGGTCACATCAGGTTGTGTACTCGCACACGAAAGTACTAGATGTATGTTCTCTCTTAAAATTCTCGCTGGCTCCTTGATGAGATTTATTGGTCTAGGGGGAATTAGAAGAAACTACAAAAAAAAGATCAATCGCCTAACCACCTCTATTCTCTCTTCGATTTCTAGGTCTACAAAGCGATGAAGCAGCTCCCCTTCGCCGGGAAAAAGACCAAACCCGCCAAGATCCGAAAAGACCTCTGGCGCCACCTCGCCCTCGTACAATTCCCCGAGGGCAAGGGCGAAGTAGGCCGATCCGTCTTCGCCAAGCTACGCGAGTTCCGGAAACGCCACGAGCTCGAATGGGACGACGAGATGTTCTTCGAGAAGCGCGAGGACGGCGGGAAGAGGGTGCTCACGCGCCAGGAGAGGGGCTTGAAGATTCGCGAGCAGGTGCCTAACGCGGTGGCTGATCTCGCTGCCGTGCTGGCTGGTGTCGGGAAGTCGAACAAGATGTGGATAGAGGGCGCGGAGGAGGGTTCCGCTGAGACGCAGGGAAACTTGCATCAGGCTACGGTTTACTGGACGAACGATAGATTCAAAGCCCACGCGGAGAGTTGGACACCGAACGTGACCCATGATCTTTTGGAATCTGTGGCCGAGACTCCGGACTCGACTCCGGCCGAAGGTGCTGTGGCCGAAGGACAATCTACATGAGCCAAGAGCATGTAAATGAAGAGGCGGATCGTGGCTGGACAGGAGGGGAATTGGGTGTGAGGAGAATGACCCTGCGGAATAAGGATATGAGATCGTCTCATGCTCTTTTTGCGCCGTTATGGCTGCAGCTGAGAGCAGATTCGTTCCTACGGGGGCAGGACTCTTACAGTTACTCTGTACCACCTACAATCGGGGACGGGAGGAGGAGAATCTGTACATGTACGACTAGAAACCAAATGTATAAGAGCACAAAACATCCTTGATTCTTGCTAGAACGATTCCTTTTCCTTGTGGCTGTTTTATTTGAGCCGTGCCTGTTCCTATGAAGATGCAACGATGCTACCCGTTTTCAAGAAACATAGACTGAAAATCTCCTCCGAGATGGCAAAATCAGACACAAAGCTTTTTACTTAGTCCTCGCGGGAACCTTAAGGGCGAACTGCTTCAGGTATTCATAGTCGGCAATGTTGGCCTCGACAGTCTTGCGAATGACCTTTTGCGCCTCCTCTCCATATTTTTGTCTCCATTCCTCGTCTTCGGACTCGGAAGTGGAGATTTTCTTCTCCTCGAAGTTAGCACTCGGATGGAGACTCCGAGATGAGGATTCGGGAGAGGGGAAGGGGAAAAAAATAGAACAGAACATACCTGGGCGTGAGTACGGGGTTTTAGTGACGAGCTGCTAATAGCATCATTGTGAAACCCATTCCACTTCTCAAAAGCCTCGGCGGCATGCACCGTATCATCCTCACTCCAGTTCAGCATATTCGGCGAAAACGCGATGCCAACCCTCTCGCAATACGCCTTGATGGCGGCCTCGGGGTTATCAAGCATGTCATCGGCATCAAGAACAATTAGATTCCCCCTATCCACGACGCCCTCGGCAATGAGGTAGTCGAAGAGGCGACGGAGCTCATCGTAGCCGGCCTCGTTGGGCATGAAGTGATCAAAGTTCGTTATTTGGTCGAGGGGCGGCACGGTGCAGCGGTAGTAGGAGGGAATACTGCGGCGGGGGTGACGGATGAGAAAGGTGAATTGGAAGCGGCGGAGGGAGTCGAGGGGGATGACGGTGGGGTTGCCGGGCTCTTCGGTGCCGGCGAGGGATGGGGGGATCTTGGCGGGTTTGCGGTCCGGGGGGAGGAGGTAGTAGGCTATGTCTTTGATGAAGACTTGTTTCTTTCCCTGTGGGTTGCGTGTAAGTTATCGGTCGTTGGGCATCGGCGGCTTGGAGCCGGAGACGGGACGGAGAAAATAGGATCAGACGGCGGGGGTGGCCAACGGCCAATAGAGCGCCGCCCGAACAGACTCGGACGAGTAGATCGGGATAAACCAAGATCCGAAGCGAGAATGTCCCAGAAAGCTTGCACCATCACCGAATGCACTTGCATTCCCCCTACAGTATAAGAAGAAGTTCCAACCAGGAGATTGGCGAACAAATCAGGGACCAATTAGGAACGACACGAAGAAAACATAGAGTCGAACCTCATCCACCAACTTCAGCACATCCCCAAGCACGTCGGCATACGTCGTATTGGCAAAGCCCGACTTTGCCCGGTACGCTTCGTCATTCTCGAAGCGTTCGCTCATACGCTCGGGGCCGAAGTAGAACGCATCACCGAAGGGTTCATGGACGCATTCGAGTGTATCTCGACATGTCATGAAGACCTGTTTACAACAACACACCAGTATTAACGTACCCAGAAGGCCGAAACATAAAAATAGAAAGAAGGTTGAACAAAGGACAGGTATGGGCAGGCATTCTCATACCCTCTCGAAAGCTGTTGAGCAGGCACGTGGGTGGGTGGCTGCAAAAATGGGTTTTGAGGTCATGATGGAGATCTTGGTTGGTGCTGGTGTAAAGAAAGAGTGATCAGAAAAAGATAAGAAAAAATATGTCCCAATGAACTGAATTGGGAGGGATTAAGTAGTTATTAAACAAAATTCAATGGTGATAATGAGAACCAGAATCAATGATATGAATGTTTCTCTTCTCGAGCCGGGCTAGGTGGTGGAAGTATCGAGGTCTTGCCCAGGGCAGGTGTGGAGGGGTGCTCTCGATATTTAGATTTCAGGAACCTTCACCCAAGCGGAACAAGCTAGCCAATCGAGCAAGGCACATGGAGATGTTTAAATACTAGTAGCAGCTACAGACTACAAGTAGAGCTGGGCAGACTGGACCCTCCATCATGGAGACGCCAAGTATACAACAATCGATACATCTCGAGGGGAAGAAGGAGGACAATTGGAATTGGAGGTGAGGAGTTCCCCACAAGTTGTCCCACACCGTCTGCAGGATGTTCAGGGACATGTAGTATTCTTACACTCAGAATCCCTGTTCCCCGACCCAATTGCGGCGTATTACTATTCAACTCATATGCGAGAGGCTTTTGCAGCGAGTGTGAGGGCGTGAGGAAAAGATCGGAGTGGCTCTTTCTCGCCAAAAAACTTAGAATAACCAGGTACGTCATCGGTGGAGGCCCTGCAGGTCAACTTGGGCAGGACCAAACAATTTGAACACACCCCACGGGCCTAGGAACCAATAAGCTCAGGGCCTGAGCACTTCTCTGCCCACGCTAGAGCTTACGAAGGATTAGTAGGGTACATCCCGGACGAAGTACATGTCCGAAGTACACATCCAGCTCTAGGCTATCGCATTTATACTCTGTACGAAAAGACTCGGGAAGGTATGTAGAGATCTAGTGGAAGCGGATCTACAAAGTACACTTCGAGGTGCATGCCTAATATCAGGACCAGGAAATCTTATCATAACCTCGGAAGTACCTCTCCTCGCGACCCATTAACCGATCGGGACAGGCAAAGAGGAGAAAAGACTCGGAGAGGAAGATGGATGATTGAAGAGAGAGCGGGAAAAAGATTTCCACCCCACGAACTTTACGTCATTTAATGTTGGTCACTCAATGCTCTTGAGAAGAACATTGATGTACACTCGTTCTCCTGCGGGACGGGTTGGGGATGACCGAGATTTAATATAAAATCTACACTTCCATCGTGGAAAGATACAAGGGAGCAACTCGGTGAAAAGCAGAGAGAAAGGAAATACAAAAAAGAAAAAGAAGAATACACAGGAACGACCTGCCAATTCTGGGATCATAGACGTGGGTTGTAGAATCTCTACCTCCCCGCTGATACTCTTGTGCGTCGGACAAGGCTAGAAGAGTAGTCATGCTCGCCTTATCATAGCTTCGAAATGGTGGGATGTCATGGGATAATTAGCAGGAAAGCCAATATCCTAGTTCGTCGGGAGCTGCATCGGGAGTGAGGCATACTAATCCACAAAGCTGAATGGTGTGTGTGGAGGTGTCAAACCTCGAAGCAGACTGTCCATTGGAGGCTTATGAAGTTTCGGTGTTGGGATGTGCATGCACAGCGTCTGCAGGGTTTTCGTTTTGGCATGTGAGGTGAGAAAACCTAGTCAGTTCATGGTGGCGATGATAACAGCTCTTTCGGAGCTCGAGGGCATGGGGGTTTTGGAACTCTTGAAATCCTCGCTTATTTGTAAACATTGACCTACCATTTGATGCGAATCAGCTGAAAGGAGACAGGTGCAGCACGTTGAAGCTTTCGGCGATTGGGTAGATTTGTTGGTCTCTTCCAATTTTTTTTAATCCTTTGCTTCTAGCTAAGCTCTCTTGAGCCCTTACTGTGGCTAGTTTGGCTATACCAACTCCCGAGCCACCTAGAGCTCTGCGCTACCCTCTCAACTTCTACTAGGGCCTCCCTCACTCCCGGATCAAGATCGTAGTGGCCCTCAATCTCGACAAAGAAGAGATACTGGAACGCCGTGATGAGACTAGGTCGACTATTGATCGTCGTCAAGTTCAGCTCTGCTTTCCTAAAGCAATCCAACACATCTGCCAACGCTCCGGGCTCGTGGTGAGGCACTGTAAACGATACGAGAGACTTTGTTGTGCTCGAGCGAGGCAGTTTCCTCGTTTCTCCTTCTTCTTCCTTGCCTTCTTTTCCTTCTTCTCCGTCCAGTATCGGCCTCGGCACTTTGAGCTCCGGCCTAGTAGTCTTCTTGATAATGAAGAAACGCGTAGTATTGTCCTCACGATCCTCGATCGACTTCGCCAGGACGTCGACCCCGTAGACCTTCGCCGCAATCTCGCTCGAGATAGCCGCCGACGTGCCCGTCTTATCCTCCTTAACCATCTCCGCCGCCCGACTCGTCGAGCTCACATCGATAGTCTCAATACCCTTAAGATACGTCGACAAGAAGATCGAACACTGGCCCCACGCCTGCGGATGCGAGTACAGCCTCGTAATGTGCTTCAGGCTACCCAGGGGTTTCGTCCGCGGCTTGAGGGGGTGCGGATCCGCCAGCGTCGGCGTACAGGTGCCCGATCCGTCCCCGCCATCGTCGAGCGTGGGCGAGCGGTTCCGCTGGCCGAGGAGGAAGTGGTGCACGTCGACGTAGGCCTCGCCGCAGACGAAGATGTCCGGGCAGGTTCGGTAACGGTTGGCGAGGTTGTCGAGGGTGAAGATGACGGGGCCGTTGGTTGAGTTTTCGAAGGGGACGACGCCGAAGTCTGCGTCGCCCTTTTGGACCACCTCGAAGACTTCTATCTGGGGGGTTAGCTCGATGCGGGCGAAGGGACAGAAAGTGAGAATGAATTTTACCGTCGATGTTCGTTGATGGCCGTAGATCGTACTTGTCCCCAGGAAAGGACTGTAGAGCAGCCTATATCAAGCCGTGTTAGATTCTTGCATATGCGTATTACGGCAGCAGAACCCAGCGAAGGCTGTAGGTCATGGGCGGTAGCAACCAACCTGGTGAGTGTAAGATGAAATCGGACCAAGGAATGCTACTATGGGCGTCCTCGCTATGCCATTCTCAGCCGCATTCACGGCATCGGTGACTTTGATTTGTTCCCCTAACATGGCCAGGGTTTTCCGAGCGAGGTTCTCAGCGCAGGAAGAAATATGGTAGCAAGAAAACGGGAGTACGGCCCAAGAGAGCCAAAATCCGATAACGCTAATTGGCAAGGAAAGATGAAGTACGTCAATTCAGCTCTATGAGGCTAGCCGACGAGATGCTGTGAACGGACGGGTTAGCACGGCTGGATACATATCAATGAAGGTGTCGCATGAGGTGAGTAAGGTGAGACATGACTGACTGTGAGAGAGCGAGGTATTTCTCGACCAATGGTAGATGGATTGTTCTTGACGCTGTCGTGACTCTCCGATCTCGGTAATTGTACGTTCGGGGAGAGCTGGCTTCGTCTTCTTTCACGTTGGAGGACAGTCTCGATATCTAAGAGGGGCTTGGGCACTCTTCATTGATGCCATGACGACAATTGAAAATTGCGCGAAGTGAGTTCCGAGCCTTGTTGGTTGTTGAGTGTGGGTATATTACTAACAAACTTGAGGTGCGGCCGTTGTGGAGGCTTGATAGGCAAATACGCCCAGCAAAGGCGCTAGCCCAACCTTGGGAAGACAGCTCACCTCACTAGAGGGGAACCTAAAGCTTGAGGCTCGCCATCCAAGACCTTGAGCGACCAGCCGATTGTTCATGGGGTTCAAAGAGAAGGAAGAGACCGGTTTCGCCCCGAAGAAGGACATGGTGATTCCGATTGAAGACTGGGGTAGGAGAAGGAGCTGAGGTCAATGACATCAGGCAGCTGCGAGTTACCGTTCCGTTCTTCTTCTGGCATCAATTCTTTCGGGACCTGCTGCTTGATTGATATCAAAGGTAGATGACAATCAGAGACACGTACTAGTACGACATCCTCACCACCCCCGGCTGCCACCACTCTTGTGCGACACCTCGTATTCATTCTTGAAGAAATATTTCTCGCAGCATCAGGTATCACGAGCGACGGGTCCCAGAGATCAAGGCGCATTTACGAACTACCGCGGCTGCTAGGCTCCGTCTCGTCTCGTCTCGGCACCGACCCAATATTCATGTGCTTATGGGAGCGGAGGCCATCGGATTTGGGGTCCGCCTCCGTCTCCGGCTACCAGCTCTACAGGGTCGCACCCCGGTCCTCAGGCCGTTTGGGTGCGTCACAACCTGGTCATCCTTCCTTCTTTGCGCTGCATGGTGAGATTGCGCTGTTTCGAGCAAGTTGGGTTAGGATCCGCAGATGCCGCATCTAAGGAAAGCCATCCTCTGTCTAAGCAAACGCGTACAAAGGGAATGGCCGAAGAAGAATCCAAGCCTCAACCTCGGTCTAGCATGAAACATCATCTCGAATGGTCCTAAATTGTCGTAATCTCCAGCTTCCAAAAATCCTTGCGCCCACGATTTACGCGCGTTTGGTTCGTTCGGTCATGCGTTGCTGCATCACCGCTTCCCGGTTATGACGCGAAACTTCATGCTATGAGAGAGCAAATTCCTCGTCGCGTGCGTGAGCGTTCAGTCTGAAACCTGATTTTATTTTTATGAAGAAACGGCGCTTGCGGGATGTGACTAGATTTCTATTTAAGAAACAAACCAGGAATTTCGCAGAGGTGTTTCCCAGGGCGTCGAATCGTGTGATAGGACTGGTGTTTCATGTTGGCGCCCATCCCTGGATTGATTCTATTCACAGCCCAACCCCAGCTTAGCGGGTTAATGTTCCAGAATGCTCAACATAGGGCTTTCGTGGCTTGGGTAGCGTGGTTTACATGCGAAGTACGGAGTGCGGGTACCAGATGCCTGTTCCCTGCGTGGCGCGAGGAGAAACACGTTTGCTTGAAAAAAGAAAAGGATCTGTGTTATACACTATTACTTATTCCGTCTAAGTCTGGGAAAGGATGCGGGAGGCGTCCATGTGAGACAAAGGTCGAAAAGCCTCACGCTGATGTCCCACGGAAGCCGTACGATTTACGGAATTGACTTCCCATCAGGAGCAATACGACGCAACGCCTCACCGTAAAAGAAAAGGTCTGTCGGCCTTGGCAGCCGCATACGGCGCGAGGTGGCTCATCTGCCGGATGAACAAATTGCTCACAGGGCTTTCTTCGTCTCGGGAATCAACGACGCGAGGCATGGGGCTTCTACTGCACATAGTGCTCGTGGGCTTAGACAACAACAGACGTATAGGGCATCCCATCAATCGCTTAAGGCACAGTTTAACGTAAGCAGATATCTCTCTTCTTCACAGTCGTTATCCTGAAGATGCCAAGAGATGCGATAGGCAGAACACAGCCCGGCAATATAGATGCGTGAACACTTTCGTCAAGGCGCACGGGAGCTTCGGAGTCCTTCGGGTGACCGAGCGGAGAGGAACAGAGATGGATGCTGGGGAACAGGGAGGAGGAGATTCGCCCAGAGGGCGCAATATACAGTCAACATGTATCATCCCATCTTCCTGTCCCCTCTTCAAGCCCAGGACCTACATTGATGAAATAAAATATGCCCACATGCACCTCGTTTGCAATTTGCCGGTCTTTTCCCTGAAAACCCGCTCCGTCCCTCTTTCTCGTGTCACTGCTTGTGTGTGTGGGTGAGAGAGGGGGGCGGACGGATACAGACTAAGAAGTTTGGTCGCACCGGTAACTTCGTAACGCAAGGAGGCAGTTTGTCTGGTCATCTAGATTGTCATTTATATCCTATTTCCTAGCGAGATGATGGGGCTTGGGACTAAGACAGCGGGGTTGTCATCTCCAGCACGAACCAGGTGTTTCTCACGATATTGGTCTTGATGTGTCTTAGAAACGGTTTTGCGGGGAGCTGGGGGAAATTGTAAACAAAACGAACCCAAAAAAGACGACAAGACACCCTGATATCAGTTGGTTTTACTCCATATCGCACGTCGTCGATCGAGCGAATGGCATGATGGGACATCCGCAATATACTCCACACTAGTAATTCCAAACACGGAGGCAGAGTGCCGTGGGCAGCTTTTTTAAGTACGACAGCAAGATATTTTGGTAGAGTATGCAGGTGATCCTTCTCCGAGTTGGTTTTTAAAATTAGAACAGAAGCAGAGAGTGAGTGGAGAAAGAAGGATGAGAGCAGTGAAGCTGTTGCTATTGGCCTCACCCATTACAATCCCGAAACGGAAGATGACCAGAGTCTTTCACACCCTTTTCCTAGGTCGATTTGTTTGTTTGCGCTGCGAACCCTTCGTTCACGCAGCTGCATTGGGCACTCAATAGGATGGGATGGAAGATGGGTCACAAACTCCCCGCCCGAGATGCCGGTAGACGAACCTGCCCATCGCTTTCGGCTGCGCTGGATGCCGTTTTCCGCAATCGCATGCTAGTGTGGCTGCGTCGTAGGGCTTTCTCTACAAGGAGTTACCGGGACCGGGCGTTCTGCACGGCATACCTACGATACTACTTCGTACACCGACAAGACAAGATGCGTCGCCAGAGGTCTGGTATTAATGAAAAGCGGAAACAAAACGGAGACTGATCGGACGATGAGCCGTGCGGTCGCCCTACCTCTAGGCAGTGGCATCGTGGGATTCATTCATGTTTCTTTCTGTAGGGAGAGCCTACGTTAAACTTGTGTGTGGAACAAACAAGTAAAAGTTGCGCGCCTTCCACGTCATCCGACCCCCCTCCCCATCGGAGCACACAGGGCTGCTCGAACGCAGGGTTATTATATTCGGCTGCCCAGTGCTATATCAGAGAAGGATCGATCGGTCAGAGGGGAGGGTAAGCAGCGGACCTGGCCGTGAAGGATACGACGACAGAATTAGAACTGTCATCTCAACTCTTCATCTTTGCCTCAATCCGAAGCTACGACGGCACGATATCAAAAGGTAAAGGGGCTTCTATCGACCCAAGGAGACGTCATGCCACGAGCCATTTTTTCAGTGCCGTCGGTGGCTGCTTCTGCCCTTTGTTCTCCCACCTGAATATCATTGTCGAGCATGCCGGTTCTGATTTCTGGGTTGGGAAAAGGTTCGAAACACGACTAGTTTCATGTTAGGCGTCGCGGTGGCCAATCGCATGGACGGACCGGGTCCATTTTGCCGGTCCTTGCACCCTGGATCTCCATTCAAGGTTTGTGTGGTTGACTGGTTGTTGCTTTTTTGTTCAACGCCGCCCGGACTACGCTTAGTTTAGTACAAGGAGGGACATGGGGCCGACGAGACTTGGGATTGGGCCCGTGCGTTTGACTGGATGTTTTGCGTTGAATGAAGAGGTACCTCGTTGCTTTGGGTTATCAAAAGAGTTGAAGAGGTGATTTCACTACTTCGTGAGTGCTCGCCCATACGAGGTGCTACTCGGAGTGTGTCCATATTAAGGTACGGCAATAATGCGCAGTGCCGAAGAAGAAACCATTAAATCTCAAGGTACCGTGCTGTAATCCAACCGTAATGGTAACGGAGAATATTGATGATATACCGTCCGAAGATACCGAGACACTCGGAGACTTGCCTGCCTACCCGCCTATCGAGTGATAGTCCATCAACCCCAGCATTGCTCGTCATTCGGCTGACGATGCGTCGACCGTTTGATCGTAAGTCGATCGGATTTGAAACGCCACAACATCGCAGTTTCTGGGATTTTTCTCTTTTCCCTTGGAACCCCACTGTCACCATAGACGTTACATCCAGGGTATCCCGCCAATTCTGCAAGTGCGCCGAGCCAGGCTAATCCAGCCAGCTAAACTAGTTCAACAGTGCATGCAACCCGGTCAGTTGGGCCTGGCCTGGTTTGACTTTACCAAGTGGCACTGGGTCTCAATGGCGGACGAAGTAACGGGCAGAATGGTGTCCCCGCAAGGGACCCTCCTGTAATTATCCCGCTACCCAGGGAAAACAAAGATTGCTGATGAAAGGGAATCGGTGGCCCCAGAATTTGCTACCCTAAAACATGTTTCGAGGTAAATAATAGTGAAGATAAAGGAAAAAGAAGTATCAAGAGATTGAAGGAGCATGCTGGCTGTGGAGACAGCTCATGCTGGGGGTCTATGTCTATGATAGATCCATTAATGCTAACGCCCGCTCAATGCTTGAAATCTCCGTCCGGGAAATACGAAGACGGAGGATTTATTACTTCATCGTCTCCATCTGGCCAAGGGGTTTACGGCTATCCTGGCCTCCATTCCGACACTTTTCTCATCGAGCTAGGGAGCAATGAAGTTCCTGGATGATACTATCCATTCCCCAACCCCCAGCAAGGGATCGGCGCTGAGCAGGAAATCCGTAGATCGGAGATTGATCATTCTCCCCTATTTTCGGAGGAGCAAAGTGTATTACTATGTAAATGCTTTTGAAAGATCTTGGACTGGTCGTACCAAAATAAGGGGGATCGGCGGAGCAGAGAGTGTCGGTGAAGCGGTTTACTCATCTTCTTGCCGATATGGCCTGGCCTTCCAATTGTCGTCGTTGACGAAGAAAGATCGAGTGAGCTACCAACAGTATCATCCGTAGCTTTGATCAATCATAGATCGTGCGTGCCTTTCAGCTTTCTGATCCATCCACCAATCCTTCATATCTTTGAACATTGAGTGGTCGGCCGAGATGCTCGTATCGAGAAGCGCCCCAGTACACGTAATTAGCTGTGTGTGGACTTGGCTCCAATAATAGCTTGCCTTCGGTTATCCCATGCTACCCTCTTGTTAGCCAGATCTATCAAGTGGTCTTCGGGGAAAATGCCTCTCCTCCTGTCACTAAATGGCTTCACAGACGGCTCCCAGCTCTGTCTCGTAGTTCTGGGGGAATTCTAAGTTCACGCTCCGGGCCGCCTGTCGAAAGCCAGGCTGCTGTAAATGCGGTCATGATCTTGAATCTGCTGTATCTGCCAGAGCCCAGTGGCGCCTGCCCCTTCCCTCCGCATTCACTCTAAAACGGAGCCACTCCAGTTTAAGCCAATCACCGTTTTGGCCCGGCCAAGATCGAAACGACGTGGAACGTTAGAATGTGGAACCCAGCAACACCCTGACCAAAAAGCGGCCCAATTCTTCCAGATTGACAACCCATCTTGTACTTCGTAGAGGAGCTCTTGCTGTGTTTGGTGCAAGTCACAAGCCCACACCCCTCCCTTTCGCTCCTTCCCTCATCTCTCGACTCCCAAGCATCTTCATCTTCGCGGTTCATGGCCCACCCCCGCCCATTTGTCAAATCCCCAATCCTATGC